>SRMA01025190.1:191005-226770 GCA_007224835.1 Danionella cerebrum | reverse complement strand
ATGGAAGAGAAAGGGTTTTTGAGAGTGCCAAAAATGAAGAAAAGAGTGAAGGAGAGAACAAAAGCACAAAAGGAGTGACGAACATCCTGCATACCCATTATTAATAGTAAGGACATAAACAGCTCTTACCTGTGAAACGGTGCATTGTCGTGTTGATACAGAGGTGAAAATGACATTATTATTAATAAATCTGACCACCTGAAGTTAGTAGAGCCACGGGGTAGCTTCTTTGTCGCGGTATAGCTGGTTGTTGACGTATAAACGGTCCACGCTTATCACAGCTTTACATCCTTGGTCCAGGAACCTTCTTCTGAATGGAAAGAGACGCTTTCTCCTGTCCAGGATCTCCCGGGGGTACTGGTCGTTGACGCTGAAGTTCGTGCCTTTTAATTCACGACCGTGTGACTTTAAAAGCACGTTCTGCTTGAAGTCAGCGAACTTTACCACGATGGGTCGTGGTCGCTGATCATCCGCTCTTTTTCCCCCCAGGCGATGAGCGCGGTGAATCTTGATACGTCCAACAACTTCTTCTTTTATCTTCAGCTTGTCTTTTATGAACTGATGAATTGTTTCTTCCACGTTCTCCTCCGGTTTCTCCGCGATCCCCATGAAGACGAGATTGTCGCGCATGCTGCGCGCTTGTAGGTCCAGCATGGTCTCTTTGATGCGTTTATTCTCTCCATGTAGACGGGCTACATCTCCAGAGAGAGTATTCACGTGTGTCTTCAGGGCTTCGTTCGCTTTAGAGAGTTCTACAACCTGTTGCTGACTGAATTCCAGCGATTCGCGGATCGCTGTGAACTCCCGGTGCAGAACTTCTACTAAGGCCAAACGGGCGTCAAAGCTAGCCAGACGCAGCTCAATTGACTCCAGGATTTCCCTCAGTCCTCCGTCAGGTTGGGAGTCTCCAGGTGAATCCGAGGGACGCTGTCGCTTGCTTGATGGCGTCGTGTTTGTAGCAGAAGCTGCCGGGCTAGCTTTCTTCTTTGATCTGCCCATCGCGTATTGATCAAAACAATCGTCGATGTATTCCTCCAAGTTATCCAGAGTGGCGCGGTAAGTGTTTTAAATTTTACAAGTTGTTTAAATTAAATATTTACGCAACCTCGTGCAAATTTTGGGGGCGGAAAACTGTGTTAATCTATTTGTTAGAATTTTTTAACGTGCCGCCATGAAACTCTGCACCTATTCCGCTTCGTACGTCACAGGAAGTCCATCCTCCCTGGCACCAAATCTAAAAAAAAGAATTTGCTGCGCCGAGATGAAAACGACGTAGCGTTAAAAGTTCTTCAGTCTAGCACAGCAATGCACAACAGTTACGGTACTTAGGGTATTTTCGATGTTCTCCGGAGCTTGAGGAAGTGTTTTCCACAGATCTGTGGCTTTAGATGGCAAGGCAAATAATCCACAGGTGAATGTTCACCAAAGAGAACCCGCCAACCTGCCCACTCACTCAGGGGACCACGACCAAAGGGAGACACAGGTAAGTAACACAGGGGATCTGAGAACACACATGTGAGGGGACAAGGGAAAACTGCAAGAAGTGATTCACAGGGAATGACCTTGACGACAGACGTCAGGCTTCTGGGCTTGTGGACAGAAGGATTTTTTTTTTCAGTAAATGCATCACCATCCAAGTTTACGTGCATTTTTTATTATCATATAAAAAGTTTATCCTACTCATCCAAGGTTTTCATATGATATTCCAAAATGCGCATGAAAAAAGGTGGATGGAAATGCAGCTAATGATCTCCCCTTGCTTCTTCCAACTAAAAATAAACTAAGGAATCTAAATAACTTGTAGAAGTGCCCCTATGATTGTCTGATGACTCCACCGCTCTGACTCTAGAGCAGGACATCTACTCGCAGATCCCTGGATGGATGGATTTGTGTTTCCTATGCATAGGAGAGATAATATTTAAATTTTTGCTACACGTAATTGGCAATATCAGTTGAGGAGTTTGGTTGCAAATCGCGATAAACACCATTTTTAAGAATAAACAAGTGCGTGCCAAATCTGAGGTGTATTTTTGCACATTTAAAAAGGCCCGTAATAAATTTAGCAATAAAAAACAATACTTACAGCGTAACGTATTCATGCTTTTCCAGACCACAATAAGTCCCAGTCTAAACCAATTGCAAAGAGGAGGTGAAAAAATGCCAGCTGTCATTTGAACAGTCAATTATCCAGTTCATCACAATCAAAGTCCAGCGGAGATGTCCAAAATTCACATGGACTCACTTGACCGGGTAACGGATAACACTGCGGTTCGAAGCTGTCCACTCAATGTCGATATTTATTGTTATTTTTTTGTTATTGTATTTTGAATGTTTTTATTTTTTTAAAAAGAAAAATGTATATTGATTCCTTTGATTTGTAGCGTTTTGAAAAAAAAAATTACAGATTTTTTATGTTTTTTTAAATTTCAAGTGCTTTATGAAAGTTTGGACTTTCATCCTAAAGAAAACATTCAAAAACTCATCAAAATGGCATTTTGGGGGAAAAAAACCTAAATTTAATTTTGTTTCACTGATGTTTTTAATGATTCAGAAATGTTTTCATCTTTTAAAAATTTAAAACACATTACATATTGATCTCTCAAAAATGTTAATGCTTCTCCACAGCGTTTAACCAATTGATTTTTAAAATCAAATTTGTGTTCATTTACAGTCATACAAAATGCATTTTGCTCTGTCAGAGCTCAAAAACATGCAGTGCTTGAAACAACAGACATGGCCTATGGAGAGAGGGAGGGGTCATCCTCAATAATGTTATCTAAATACAGCGAGGCTGAGTAAAATCTGATGCAGAGGTTCTCATATCATTCTTTGTGATGCTTTATCATCATAAATCTCACTGTTGCCTAGAATATCACTTCCACTCCCCTTTTATAGAGCTCAAGAGCCTTTTCCAGACACTTCACAGCCGTATTTACAAGATCGCAGTTGAAGGGTCACAGTATACACACATCAATTCAAAACTCCCAAGACCTTCACCAACCTGTGGAAATCTGTCTATCTCAAACTCCAACTTAGACCTCAGCAAAGCTCTCTCGATCAGTGCAAAGATTCAACTTCAACAAAGCTCTTTTTTAGGCTCCTTTTTCAAAGAACACGATCAATACAGCACACAATATACACTGCAGCCGAAACATATGCAAACTTTTGTTTTACACACAGTGTCTTTGGAATCAACTTCAAATAGAGCACAGTTCAAACACTGGGAGCCCTTCGAGCCTTTGATCCGATTTAGAATGTGGTAAAGTTATGTTGCATTAAATTTTAAAAGTGGGCTTAAAAAAACTGGAGACTAGTGGGAAAACCTGTAAGAAGCAAAAGAAGATGTGGAAAAAAGGTGTATTCGGCCAGAGAATAGTGCAAGGTTTGTTAAAGTACAATGAGCCTAAACTTTCGAAGCACTCAAACAAAAGAAAAATTCAAAGTTCAATGAGGGCATCGTAGTGATTAATGTTCAAGATGACATTCAAAGCCTTTGTACATTTCAATAGCATGTAGACATTTATATTTTTACATATAACAGACACTTATACAAAGCGACTTACAGTTCGGGAGGGAACGCAAAGAGCCGTTTCCGTCAAAGCTGTTAATCAAAAGGTGTGCACAAAGAAAAGGTACCAGCTGAATCAGAATACACTTTTTATGCTATTAACCCTTTATGACCTGCAATTGAACCAAGTACGCCAGAGCATATTTTACATTTTTACCGGCTGTGGTGCAATTTTTTGGGAGTATTTTAAAATGCCATACACCAATACAACCCTTATATCCTAGACTTTCATAATGTTAATAGAGTTAGTTCAATATTAACTGAAGAAAGTGTCAAAACTACCAAAAAAGTTTTTTTCTCCACAAATTTTTCTAAACACAGTCATTTCTTAGCTTTATTCCTCAAAATTTGTAAATGTAAAAAAGTTGCACAAAATGCTTTTGAACCACAGTAAATTTATTCTGAATGAATTCATTGCTTAGTTTCACTCAAATATATAAAGTAAGACAAAAAATGAAAAAAGTGCACATTTTGCATTAAACATAACATGAACATCAAAATAAACTATTTACAACTGTGCAATCAAATTGCAAATTGATTTTTTTTTTTACGTTTGATCATAGATAGCTTTGTATTAGACAAAACTTAGTGCCATAAATAACAAATATTACATTTTTACTCAGGTGAAACTTCAGAACAGAAACACAACATACAAAATCAGGCTTATATATATACACACACACACACAAGTAATTTGTGTCATTTATTTTATACGGTGTGCTTTTCTGTAGCGCACGTTAGAGGAGAAACCTTTAGCTTTTGTTTACGAACAGCAGTTTCCACTTTATAAACGTTATTTTTAAGGACACTTGGACTCATGCAATTTTAGTAATTTATAAATAATGTTTTGCTTCATTTAAAACCGGTTTTGGTGTAATAATGATCAAAGTTTCAGCGCCTTTTACCATTGGCTGTAGAGAGTGGAGCGCCAAGGCTCAGTAGATGGTACCGATTTTACTGCAGTCAAATGTCAACAATGTATATTTTTAAATACGCATTTCTCAATTTCTCGGATTGTGTTTTTCATAATTTAAAATTTTTTTTTGTCTCCTAAAGTGAAATATTTTTCGAGAAATGCTTCTTATCTTGGATTTTTCATAACGTGAAGCATTTGTATCTTGTGGTACCACTGTAATCTAGTTTTTAGGATTGTGGGAGAAACCAGTAACCGGTGAGCCTCGAACAAGCAACCTTCAAACTGAAAGGCCACAGAGCTACCCACTGCGCCACTTGATACACTTTAACCTATTATTATTCATAAAAACTTTGCTGCTTATAATTATACTTTAATTATATTCCTTAATAACCACGGACATTCATGAGATCAGCATCTAGCATTGTAAGTGGCAACAGTTAACATATGAGGGAATAATTGAGTTTAGAGGTGGGTCTATATTTGGGGTGGAGATCACTTCCATTAGAACATGATTAAATAATGATAAGCTGGTGAATATTTACTGTGGCATCACAGTGAGAGGAGACTATGACCCACTTAGAGCCTTCACATCTGATACACAGCCACCCTTTGATAGTTCTCTCAATGCAGACCCCATATGACAGTTACTTTTGGGTTTTAAAATGTGCCTCTACATCACATCCTCCTCTGCCCCGTCCAAAGAGCATCGGCATTCATTGAAGGACATGCAGATCTGTGATCTAAGGTGAATGAGTGATGTCTCCTATAATCTACAGGACATGTTCTTTGAGAGGAAGATATGAGGCAGACCTCATGAAAGATTTATCTGGGAAGAGTGGCTGAAGAGAGATACAGATGAAAACAGAGATGATTGAAAATCAGAACACAATCACAGAAAAGACACTAGTAATGTCTACTCAAATGTTATTTCTTTTAACCGTGTCAAATAATGGTTTTCCGCCTGTTTACAGTGGAAAAATAACGTCAAACTACAATAATGAAGCAATCATTGATATAAAGCTTTCTAATGATCCGAAAACCAGACAATAGATCCTGTTTAAACCCCTAGCCAGGTTCTTATTTTCACAAAATGCACACACATACAGGTATCGGCTATCCCCAATGCTGCTGCATTGAGTTAAACACACTCTGGAAGCTTAGAAAGGCTTTGTGAGTTCTAACTCTGAACACAAAGCCCCCAGGCTGAGATCTTGCTCAAAGCTCTTAAGCTGCCTGTGTTCATGGAGCGCTGGGCCTCCACCGAGCCTTGTACAGAGAACATGTTACTGCCTACAAGAGGAGTGATTCATTCTTCCCTCAATCCTTGCGTCAATAACACACACTCTTTTACGCAGAGAAAGGCAGCAGCCTTGGAACACAAGGTTATCATATTGTTTGCCAGCCAGTAAGATCTAAGGAAATTAATAAAGACAATGTTTTTTGGGGAAATGTGCTCAAATTCAATTTCGGTGGTTTATCGTTCAAGGTTGAAAGCCTTCTGCAAAACTATTTCAACACAATGTTCTTCAAACAGCCAGCCAAGTTCATTTAGAAGTCGCTTTAAACAAAACAAGGTGAAATATGAGACTTTCCCAAATCTGACTTCTGTGGCCACAATGGCACAGGGTCATGGGAAAACAGAGCTTTGTCATAACTTAAGGAGTCTGGAAAATCTCTGGGCTCAGATGACCCACTATGCGTATGGACTGATAAAAAACAGAGCAGAGGCGATTAGCTTAAATGATACTTAGCCATCCGAAGGACTATTATCCTTTCTCCATTCCTACGGTGTGCTTTAATGTCCAATACTGGCTAAATGGTAGAGGAACATCGATGAAGTTTATGCAAGGGCAGACGTTTTAGAGGTCAATTTTCTAATTCCTTTCAATCAACTTCATTTATAGACGCTGGTTAAAAGCCTGGAAGTGCAATTCCACCTCAACAATAAGGGTCAGGTTAGGGTCATTATATGGTGAGGAACAGCGTGGCGTATCTCTGAGCTAACCTCCATTTAAATTAAAATATTCACATTTGAGGCAATGAAGAGGAGAGTTTAAACCATTCTTCACACTGTAGTCAACCTCCAACTTTACATGACATCACATTTGCCCTCATGTGCATTCAAGCCAGCTATCCAGCATCTTCGGAAGGTTCCCAAAACAAGACTCAATCAAGGACAGTTCATCAGCTAATCTTCAGGACGGTCTCTTCAATGGCGGATTTTAA
Source organism: Danionella cerebrum (assembly GCA_007224835.1). Lineage (NCBI taxonomy): Eukaryota > Metazoa > Chordata > Actinopteri > Cypriniformes > Danionidae > Danionella > Danionella cerebrum. The sequence continues at coordinate 220,060 of SRMA01025190.1, read as the reverse complement.
CCCTTCTATTATCCTTTTATCCATTCAATGTTTAACCTATCTACATGTATGTGCATGTATGGTTTCTTTTTGTTTGCTTCAGATTGAATAACGTTTCCTTATTTAAGCAGGAGAACTTGGTAAAATAAAATTAACATTATTTTTTGCAATGGCCTGTACATATTTTGTTTTATCGGTTTTCATATCACTTTGACCCCAGGGGTTTTAAGTTATTTAATACAAAAGAAATATAAAAAATGTACACATGTACACATATTTATTTAGGTTGCTTTGCTATGATTTTATAATATGGACTATAGTTTTATATGTTAAGTATAATACAGATACACAACAATACCTGTAGTATTGTGAGAAATTGAATCAGTGACAGTTGACATGACATGGGGGGAGGGGGAATCCTAATTCTAGGGAGAATATTTCACAGGTTTTTTGTGGGAGGAGAAAATCACATGGTTTGCAGGGGTGCATAGCTAAAAAATCTTGCACAGATGCTTTTTAAACCATTTGTGCTCTCTCTTTAAGCTCTCTCGATTGAAAATGGCCTCTTAGCAAAGGTTTTCTGTCAGTGAGTTTTTGTCACAGGTTTTTGACAGTGAAAGTGACATAGATAAGAATGTGATTGAGACGGAGAATAATCTTAAGGAGGACCCTGATTTTGAGGCATCCTCCTCAGTTGAGAGTGAGACACTTAGTGTTGGCCCTCTTGTTGTCTCTCGACCCCAGCAGACACATAACCTTCCAAAAATGGAAAATTACTGGTCCCACTCCCCCCTTGAACAACAGGGTAGACTTAGTGCTGCTAATGTCATCAAAATGGTTCCAGGGCCCATCAGACAAGCTGCCAGTTATCCTCAAGATTTCAGGTAACAGGAGTATTAAATACTATGACAAAACTGCTAATTAACTTTGCGCATGCAACATTATTGCAACACACAAAAAAGTTTTATTTGCAACAATGTTGTGTGCCGCAAAGTTGATTTGTCGCTTTGTTGTGTTTTTGCAACTGCAAAAAAATAGCTCCAAGCTCTCAGTGTAATCACAGTGGAATCACAGTGTAATATAACTTTAATAGCCTTTGAACTGTGTTTATAACATTCGTGTTAAAAATTGTTTGTATAAAAAAAAATCTGCAATGCATGGTTTTCAAAACATTAAACTAACATGGTAATTTTTACTGTGAAAAATGCAGCTTTCTGTTAAACCACACCTTTTCTACATAATGCTTGATGACCTCACAACATTTTTGCAAGTAAAAAACCTTACTGCAAAAGTGCAAATACTTCACTTTTTTTTGCAATAGCATTGTGTGCACAAAGTAGCAGCTGTGTTTTGCACTACTGGGCACCGTACTTAAACCTCCTATACAGATAAACAATATGTGCAGACTAAAAGCAAAATTAACACATTGTTGCATACAATTAAAATTCATGTTTTGTTTTTTAATGTATAAATGCAATTAATTTTTGTGCACAGTGAAAGATCATTAACGAGAGAGGGTTCTATAGCAAGGCATTGTTTCAATAACTCCCCCAACCATGTATGAAATCCATCCTTCTCTCTGTTCCCGAAGAAGAAACCAAGCCCCCCACCAATATTAGCCCATAGAGGGTTGATCAGCTGGAGGAAATCAAGCCCCCTCTACATTTCCTCTCAACTGATTAAGATAAACTGCTTTTCAGCCATGGTTACCCCCGACCAATCAATTAAAGCAATCAATTAAAGGCCTGCCGGCTGAGCCTTTGGTAATTGAGGGTTGAATAAACATAGGCCTCTGATACCCCATGCTAAAGCTACAACAAAACAAGAACCTCTATAGATAGCCGAAAATGTCATTTTGATGAGAGACGAAGAAGCTGGTAATTTCAAAAGACAAAAAGGGAATTTTTTGAAAGTTTTTTTGTTTTTGTTTTTGTATTTCTAAGGGTTTGTTGGAATATTATCTGAGGGTGAAACCAGCCATCTACATTTTTGTCTGCTTATGTTTGATTCTTGTCTTCATGTTTTCTTCACTTCAACCAGATATCAATAAGGTTTGGTAGGTCCTGAAACATTTGGTAAATGCATTCCATTAGGCCAATTTATTTTGGTACTTTGTTGAGACTAATGACAGATTTGGAGGTAGTTTGCAACTGAAAAACATAATAGCACACACATTCATTCAGTACCTTAAGTGATGTAAAATACAAACAAAAAAGAAAATAAAACTGTAACTGAATTTAACACAAAATGATTAATGAGCGGCTTCCACTCATGCTCTCCATCCAGTTGATGGGCATCTTGAAGTACAGTATGTCTTCAGGCAATATACAGTTAGCAGTTAGTAAGGTCTTTATTTTCAGTTGCTTTGAACATAGTTGGTATGATATGACCAGATAGCTTTTTATTATATTTTTTTTCCATGGACCAGTCTGCATTAATTACATCAGGACAGGAGAGTGTTAAAAGGAAAGGGGGGAGTGGATTAGCGTTGTAGGTGTTTTTTTTTTTTTTTTTTTTTTTTTTTTACTGTTGCATAGATAAGTTTAGCTCCGCTAGTGAAAACTTTTTCATGGTGGCTGGAATGTTCTTTGACAGAATGATGACCTCCAACAGTGTGGTCAGTTTGAAGTTTACATGAGCTTTTCAGTTTGAGTTCCAGTTTGACAAAGTTTGACCCCATGTAAGGTCAGTGGAAAACTTCCCAGCATTCCCAATGATTTCATAGAATCTCTTAGTGGAACCAGTCTGAAAAGATATAGCAACCCGAGTCAGACCAGTATGGATGTCTTGGCTAAGTTAGCTAACTGTAGCTCAAACGGTCCATGAGAAAAAGTGTTTCAAATGTTTTATCAGAAGCAAAAGACAAAAAGGTATAGCCATCAATACATGAAGTAAAAAGAGTCATTTTAGTTTTTATTTTGTAGATTTTAGTTAATTTACTCTAATAATACCATTTAAAAACACATACTATCTACATTTTGGATGTTCAGTTACCAAAATGAGCAAATATTATGATTAAAGTATTGCCCCGTCAATTTATAAAACAAGACGTACATGCCTCTGAACTCCTGACACCTCCTTCTTCCGCCCCCTGTGTTTTTGTGGCCCATAAATAATGAAGGCACACTGGTTTTGCAGAGATTGAAGTTCGTAGCCTACTGCTACAATCCCGGCTCAGTGCGGAGAACAGCAGCGGAGCACGGCATCCAACAAGGTCCATATTGACCCACGACCTCCACTGAGCACGGCAAAGCACACACACAAAAGAGTGTTGTGGCAACAGGGACACTTGACTCTGAAAGTGAGTTTACTTGAAAATAAATAGTTAATGCAGCATACCTGTTTTGATAAAAATAATTCATTGGCGCTGAGTAACATCTGTGATAACGAACACGATGCCACGTTCGGAGAAAAACAAATTCAAGGTTGATCAATAGAGGCCTTGGGGGTTTATTTACTGTACCCTGATCAAGGCTGTGAGATTAGTATAGGTATAGTGCAAATAGGGCTGTGCACCCACATAAACACCCACACAGAGAGGCTCTCCTAGCCCTCTTAGCCTTCCTAGCTGCAGCTCTGGCCGGTAGACGTGGAGAAGCTCTCATTAATATGGCTATGGAAAACAGCCTTCAGGCAGTTGGAATAGAAAGCAGCCCTATGGAGAGTTCACCGGACACTCGGGCCCATCAGGAATCACCCAGCACAATGCAAAAAGGGGTTTGTGTTTGCTTTTACTCAGCTTCCCGGCTGCCGCACAAACTAGGCTTACTGAAAAATCCATAATGCTGAGCAGAATGCATAATGGCACACAATAACACTGGAATCTAAGAAAACCGCCGCCGTAAACATGAAAGCAAATTATACGTAATTTATTGACGACCAAGGTTCTGTCCTTCAAATATTAAACTGCACAACAGATTTCAAACAAGACGATTTGGTTTTGATGTGGAGAACAGGGGAAGCTCTCTTGCACCGACAAGCTTCACAAGAACAAGATAATCCTCAAGAAATTGTTTTACACAAGACATGAGATAATTAAACGCTAATATAGTCCCCGTTTAGCAATCCCAGAAGGGAAAGTAATCAGACAAGCTCATGCTGCAGCTAATTCACATGTGTGGCACACTGCGTCTCTTCTCCATTCATCTAAACACATGGCGTCTGCTTTGACGTGCATCTGCCCTATCTAAATTATCATGGCTGACCCCGAAGAAAGAAATATGGTGTTTGTGCTATTAAAACCGAGAGTGGCTACGAATAATGAAGTGTATTTTTAAAGCAGGCTGAGACAAGAGGACAGGGTTTTTCTTAAACTGTCACTGCGTGAGTAATCATGATTGCCCTCCCCGTCAGATGAAGATGCGGGCATTCCACTTCACCATCCATCTCTCACCGCATTCGCCACCAGAGGAAAACATCTCTCTCCCTGTTCCATCACCGAGTAGATTTGCGCCTCTTCACTCAAACAGGCAGATGAGGCAAGTGTTACAAATATGCGTTTTATATTCGGCGAAAAGTACGTCAGAAGACAGGTCTTGCCGTGTTATTCACTGCGCAGCCTGCTTATGTGACAAAAGAATCATAACAGCAAAGTAATTACCGGTAGCTGATTCCGACATGTGCTTTTGAGTTGTCCAATTATGGAACATATTTCAAAATATATTTCATTCTTAAACAAAACTGGACAAGGTGTTATTCAAGAAAGCTAATTATTTACATGCAAATGTAATCACGTATGAAGGGTTCAAAAATGAGATCACAGTGTCCCATTGAGGCGTCTTAGACTGATAAGTGAATTTGTTGTTATCATCGGGAATAATATAAAACTAATACCAAAATGACTTTTCAAGACTTTCCAGACCCTCTAAAAAGCCATGAAATCTCATTTAGAAAAAAAAAAGTTAAAGCAAACTAAATTATAATGAACAATCAAAGTCTATTGTAGTTAACATGATTTGGAAAAATTCCCAAATTTCTTATAATATAATAATAGTATGAAAAAATTCTATATAATAAATATAATAAAAATACACAAGTGTTCACAAGTTGTCTCGATATATTGATCAATTAAAAAATGAAGCTGTATCTATACGGAACAGTTTTAATTATGTTCCTTTTCTTTAATTTCAGATATCGGATGAAAAAAGTAATTAGCATGCTAATAATGTCTGTGTGCAATTTTTCCATTATCTCAAAATATTTACATTTAGTTTTCTTAATAAAAATGTGTAATCAACCCAGGTCTAAATACTAACGAAAATAAAATAAAAAAAAAATAAAATAAAAAAATAAAATTGAAAAATGTTTTTCAGAACAAAAATTTAAAAATGATCATTAAAAGAAAAAAAAAAAAGTCAATTTTTACACACCTTTTGTATTGATGTAAAAAAAAAAATAAAAAAACAATCCAAGATTATAATTTTTTTATTTATGTTTTATGTTATGCAACAATAAATAGGACAGTGGAGAGAGACAAGAAGCAATTGGGAACGCAAAGGTTAAGGATTCCAACCTGTGCAACTGCATGTATGTGTCCCTGTCTCAGTGTATGTATACCACATGGCCAGACGAAAATTCTAGTAAATTTCCGTGAGGTGCTTTCCCTTTCCTTTGGCTCTTCGCATGTCACATGTTCTCACCATGCCATTGAGCAAATGAGCTAAATTTAAAAGAAAGCGGCAGAGCCCTGTATGGGACATCCATAAATATGACGGCGAGATGTGCTGGAGACAGGCCACAACATACATGAAAATGCCACAATTCACAATTATGGAGCTCACACTAATTATGATTCTTTGTGTGGCATCTGTTTTAACATTAAATGCAACTCAAGTTTGACTAAGGACATTTCCAAGATATCAACTTTGTTTATTCGCATATTATATTTATCCATTGGAATTGCAGATCTACAAATTGTAATTAAATATATCTCTAAATATATTCTCTAGAAGGAGAAATCTAATTAGAAATATCTTCAATTGCATTTTTATTTCTAAATTGTGCCCAATTCAGATATCTACAATGTTGTTTGACCAGTAATAAAGGAGTTAGACATTTCTTTTAATGTAATCAGCACTAGTCACAGGAAGCTGAGCCTTTGTGTAGATGGTTGGAGCATCGCCATTTATTTTGCTCTAAAAGCTGCTGAGATGTTATGGGAAATATCTGAACAATAGGTTGAAAATGGTTTTATTTTAATGTTGCACCTGACAAATAATCCAAGTATAAAAATGAAAGGTAATCTAAAATGAATAAAAACTAAACCAAAACTAAGACTTTTTAAATGCTTGAGAAGTCTTGATACCTCATAAAAAAAGAAAAGTAAAATAAAACTAAAACTAAAGTCTAACAATCCCAGTCCAGGCGCTGATTTGCAAAAACTTGGTATGGGGCTTGATTACTGAAACTCAATACTGTGACCACACTTATTGCTTAGCTATTAAATGCCTGTATCTCCACTTCTTATTGCTAGAAAACCCTTATATTTGCTTTTATAATAATAATAAAAAAAAACACTGAGGATGTTATTTCATGTAAACGAGTGATGAAGAGGCTTTTTTCTCTCCTAGCTATATATTTTGGCCTTTATCTTCACTATGAGAGTTTTTCTTTAGAAATTGGATGAAAATATATAAGTCTGATTATAACACTGACTACAGAAAAAAGGCTAAAAAGGCTTATAATTTGTAAAATTATATTACTCTTCTTGAACTCTTTGTAAAAGAACATTGGTCAGGTGGATTTAGAGGGTGCTTAAAAATCTTTAACATTTCGTTTTAGCTTTTTTTTGTAACCCTAAATGTTCTCTGAACTGTTCAGGTGTTTGAAAATAAACAATTAACATTCAACAAACTTCCTAACCTGAAAAAGTATTGAACCAATGACGCACTGTGCCATCTTGTAATTTTCCAGTAGATGGCAGTCAACTGTGGCTCAACATCCCAGCAGTCTCTCAGCTTCTGTTTGAAACAAATAAAATAATAACATTAATAAATGTAATGTTTTACTAGACTTTAATAATTGAATTTAACTGAAAGTTACATTTTACTATAGAATATTGTATGCATTAAAGAAACTCAGAAACATAGAAATCATGACGCTTTGGGAAGCCTTTTTTATATTCCTCATAAACACATGCACACATTTCAGAGTCAAATGAAAATTTGTGAAAGAAGCACACAAAACGGCTTAGAAAAGATGAGTCTCATAAGGAATAAAGCAAGTTTTGCTGGGCTGCTGCTGCTCTTTTGGGAGAAGGCACCAGGAATAAAAGACCATGGTGCATTGGCACTAGAATAAAATATCCTCCACTATAGACACTTCATTGCACATTGAGGTGCGAAAGCATCTGGATCACCCTTTTGCTGCTGGGTGGGGTCCGGACAGACTCCAAATGTAGGCTGATGGAAACGCCAGATTACTCCTGTCAAAGTGTGGCCAACAATGCCTCCCGGTGCTTTGTTTACCCTGCTTTCCTAAGGCATTTGTTCTTTGATAAGGCCCGGAACCGAGGCTTGCTGGTGGGAACCAATGGAAAAGAATACACTTTCTATCAATTGTGCTGGTCTTATCCCCTAGAGCGGTGCGTCTGGGTGTGGGAATAGTGTGCTGTCCGTATGCTGCAGCACGGTGATAGCATTCACAGCCCAGGCCAGGAGAACAAGCTACATTCAGCCCAGAGAACCACAGGCTCCATACTGGCCCATTGTACACAAACGGACAATATACTCTATATTTGGGTTTGCACAAAGAAAACAGGTTCGATGCAGGAGCTGCAGGGCGGGTTGGTGTGAGAGGTAGGGTAGGTATGCTTGTTTGTCCTGACTGAGGTGACAGAGAAAAGGACTGTGTATATGTAAAGGGGAAAGAAAAAAAGAGCTAACACCCATGTGACCAGTCATAATTCATCAAAACATAATTTAATAACATGCACTAAAAACTGATATAATGAGCAGTTTTGGTGAAAAATGAATTTGTGACATTGAAACGTAAAGCCAAAGTGAATCTTGAAAGAAATATGATGAAGTGATCTTCACTTTTCATTGCCTATATGAATAAAAAATTGCATTTCTTTAATATTTACTCACGATACAGACATTTCAAAGTAAGTTCATTATACATTTTCAGCAGCGTGAAGCCATTTAATCCATACATCAAATAATGAAAAGTGCTGCAAGAAGTGCAACAGCGTGACCCACTGACCAACAATGACCCAGTGGACAGCAAACGCTTGGCTAATTTTCAATTCTACTTCAATTTTAGACACATTAATTAATACATAAATGTCTTAAAAGGGGAATTTTTGCATTGTCATCAAGGGTAAGCAAAGTCAAGGAGCCAATGTTTACCAGAATTACGACTGACTCCGTAAACACAACTTACTGCTGATTGGCTACAAACATGTTTTGGTAGCAGGCTCAGTACTGTTTAAAAAAAATGGATTTATTTACTCGATGTCTTACAGTATTGATGTTTGAGAAATAGTAGCCAACAGTGGAAAACTGTTGTGATGAGACAAAGATCACTGTTTTTAGAAATAATGGTTTGAAAAAGGTGAGGATTTCAGAGAAACATTCCTGGTGCCTACAGTGAAACATGGTGGTGGCAGTGTGCTTATGTGGGGCTGCAGAAGTGCTGCTGGTCTTGGGGAGCTGCTCAAGAGGTTCTTCTGGAAGATCAGAAAAAGATAGATGCTGCAATATGTCTGCAGCTTGTTCATTCCATGCCTAGAAAACTTGGTGCTGTCTAGGTATAGTTTGTTGTGGGGTGTTTTCATTACTGTTTTGTTCATTGTTGCTTTAACCAATTTAAGTAAAGCTGAAGATTTTGTGATCTAAGTTCAATTATTAACCTGAATTCATGCTAGTTAAAAAACTGTTCAATAAAACTCATCCTTGTGAAAAGTTTGGAAATTGTTCTTTTGTTCATTGGGAGACTGATTAAATTAAGATTTTTCAAGAGGGGTGTGGTCGTTTATGCAGAGCACTGAACATACACATGCAATTATACATGAAACATTATAACAGAGAAAAAGGATTTTTTCTCTAATAACATAAAGATATTTTTTATTTAAATTATTACCTAAATTTTTTTTTCTCCCCAAATGCAATAAATCCATGATTATCTCATTTTGGGGAAAACAAGGGAATGCAAAGGGCGTGGATTAATAACCAGAATGGGGTTTTGTAAAAAAAAAATAAAAATCATAGAAGACCAAAATTGAAAGAACACACACAGTAAAATTTTAAGAGTTAAATTAACTCTACTCAGAATGTATTTGGTCTATATAGAATTAATCCAACTCTGAGAAAGAGTTATTTAACTCATTTTTTTCCAAATATGCACACAAAAATGCAAAGTAAAAAACTAACAATTAAGAGAGGGACCAAATGCACTCTGAGTAGAGTTAAAATCAAAATGTTTAGGTATTTTTTTCGTGAGCATTTAGAGTTATCAAGCCCATAGAAAACTAATACAAAAACAAAAGGTACACTACTAAAATATGGAATTTTTATTCACAGATTTGTAAAAAATGTATGTTATAAACTCAATTAAATAACTCTTCTCCAGAGTTGGTTTTACTCTATAAAGTAGTGTTGTAATGTTCATGAACGAATCGAATAATTTGAACGGCTCATTAATATGAACGCTGGGAGCCTAGTTGCATTTGGTCGGGAGCCGTTCTCCTCTGGGGGGGGGATAAATGTATACTGTACCTCTGAGCCGGTAGCTGGAACAGTGGCAACCCCACAGTAGACACTGTCATGGAGGTGCGGGTGTATTTGGAGGAGCCATTTGTTCCTAGGAATGAAGATGCTTTGAAGCGGTGGAAAAGATGAGTACCTGTGTATCCAAGCCTTAGCCAACTAGTGGCTAAGAAGCTTTATGTTGTGGCCACATCAGTACCTTCAGAAAGAATTTTCTCCAAAACTGGAAAAATACTCACAGAGAGCAGAAATCACCTCAAGCATTCTATAGTGAGAACACTTGTGTTTTTCATTTCAAATTTGCAGAAAGAAAAGGAGAGGCTATGAAAACTGGAACTGTTTTATCATTTTGGAAATAGTAGCAGGTCATTTATTTTGTCATTGGGTTTATATAGTTTTAAAATATTGTTTTTCAGTATTGTTAAAAATGTACTTGCGTGCAATTTTTCTACTAAAGGTTTTTGTGCGAAACTTTTTTGAAGCCTGCTTTGTTCTTTGTGTATTTAGGTGTTGCATTATTAACAAGTCAAAGTAGTTTCACACACATACATTTTATACAAAGGGTAAATAGTGATCTCATTGTCATCTCAGTAATACGTCAGTGGAATGACATAAGAATCATATCAGAATTTAAAATCTTGTCCACATCTGTCAAGTGAGCATGTGTCTGTGTTTCAAACTCAAATATTGGTAAAAAAAAAATCTCAACCCATCATTCCTGTGATTATTTCCAAGAATTAAAAAAATAACCCCCAGGCTGGTGTCTTAAAAGTAAAAAAAAAAATCAAGGAGCCAATTGATCAAGTTTTTGAGCGGCTCTGTAAAGTGAAACGGATCCCAAAGATCTGGCTCCCTCAAAAGAGCCATAAATCTCACCACTACTATATAGGATAGGACCACATACACTAATTTAACTCTCAGAGTTTTCTTTGGGACACCCAGACAATTTTGTGTTTTCAAAAGAAAAATGTTTATCAAGAAAAAATTATCTCATATATATATATATATATATATATATATATATATATATATATATATATATATATATATATATATATATATATATATATATATATATATATATATATATATATATATGAGAGATAAACTGTAGTTGTGTAATATAATTAGGTAAATAGTATCAATCAAATCAAAGACTAGGGGTGCATCTGTGATCCAGGCCAATCGATATGAGCCACTAATTTGAGTTTACTGTGTTTTTTTAAAAAGCTTTAGTCGTGCACATGTGAGGCTGATGAAGCACCTTCTCAAGCAAAAAAAAAAAAGAGAAAAAAGGGGAAAAAAAAACTTTGAGCCACCACTGCCACCCACAGAGGCACCACTGCGCATTGGGTAAATTAGTATTATGATTTTAACGGATAAATACCCGTTCCACCTAATTAATCCCATACATCACAGGGAGATACGACACCATGGGCCAAACAGATCAAGGAGTACACATCAAAGGTGCCACTGCTGTGAGGGTTCTACAGAGGCACAAAAATCATTTTCTTGTTTATTTTTATGTGCAGATGGTCAATGATGCTGCGGCAGAAGAATGCGGAGACAGAGAGAGTTAATTCCTCACGATAGGCCAAGAGGACAGAGCATCATCAGCCAGGCCTCTAATTAAGCTTGTGCTTTTCAAAATGCCAGTGAGATTCAACATTGGCTAAATCAATAGGACATGGTGCAAACGCGTATGCTGTGCTGATGGAAACAAATAATTATGCAAGAAGCCAGCTCTGTCTGACGAGGAGGAGATGTAAGTTTTAAAGAGCAGACTTTTTAGACGGCGACACTGGCTCTCGCTCCTGAATAAAAGGCTGTTTATTACTTATTTAAAAACACCACCCTTACTCAGAGTGTAAATATTTATACCACCAATCACCTCGCCCTCACATTTGTCTTAATAAATCATTCCTCCTTTCTGTTTAGTGCTTTCATTATGCATCCTAATCTGCTTGAAAGCCGTTCGTTACACAGGGGAGGAGATAAAGGTTTGAGCTGAATATCCCTCAACAATATCCATGCTACAACTGAGCAGGGGGGAGAGTGACTTCCTGTTCATCCAAATCTATAGCACACATTTTAAATACAGTGGTATCCCAAGATAAGAATGCTTCGAGTTACGAAATGTTCGAGATATGAAAGGTATCGCGGGAAAATTTTTTTGCGAAGAAAAATTCGAGATACGAACAACCACAAGCTGTTCTGCTCTATTATCGGCTAGTTTAGTCTGATGTCGCGCTGAGCTTCCAAGTCCTGGCGCTCCTATCTTCTGGTGCAAAAAGATTACTAATAATGTGCTATAACAAATGTTAGAGTCAAGGTGTCGTAAAAGAAATAACGTTATAACGTGGAAAGTGCTGTTCTGTAACGCAAGTTAGAGAAACACTGTGGCGTGTTCTCAGAAGTGCTCTCTCTCCATCTGTCTGCGCTTGAAACCGTGTTTGTAATGAAAAAAACTCGTGAAATATCTCGAGAAAGTTAACTTTCATACTTGGTGCCTAAATTTTTTGCCGTTTTATGCCATCCGTTCCACCTCCTCCGACACATCGCTTCACTCTCAAGGTAAGGTTTCACATTTGTTTACATGTTACGTATTTTGCTTGTGTTTTATTCTGTATCATTTATTACATTAACAATGTGTAGATTTAAGGATTGAAGAAACATTACTTGATTTTTCTCTGGTTTTCCATTTTTTTATCTACTTATTCTGTTGTTTCTGAGAGCCATTGCACGGATTAGGTGTTTTACATGTAAAACTTGCTTTGAGATACGAAATGTTCAAGATACAAACGCCACCCTGGAACGGATTAATTTCGTATCTCGGGGTACCACTGTAGAAGGTATACCCAGTGTAGTGCTATTCAATTATTTATAATAAATTATGTACTTAAAGCATCTGTTCTGTGAGCAAAATGCATTTAATATAAAGAATTTTCCTAATTAAATATTTGAAAAAAGTTTGTTCTTATCAAAACTAAATTAAATTCATGCACAAAACTGGAATATCTCAGAAAATATTTGCAAATAAAGCACTGTTTCCATCCAACAAGTTCAAAGTAGTCACTTCCTGATAAACTGGTGCCAAAAATCTAAAGAAAAATGTAAGTTGCTGCGTCTGGAGAGGCATTTTTTTCATATATAATAACGTACTTGTGTCTTAAAACACATAGACCAAATGCAATATGTGGAGGCATGCCATCAAGCCATTGGAGGCTTGGAGACTACTCTTTGGGAACGCAGCTGGTCGAAACTGTTCTGAAGAGTGAAAACCACTTTGATGACAGACTTTAAGAATTTTTGAAAGACCAACACAATGATATGTGGTTGTTTGAAATGAAATCTGAATCTGTGTAACATCAAATCTTCCCTCTTCTGTGGCATTGAAAATTATTTACGGATGAAAATTCCAGCATGACAATAACAAAAACACCCGGGGCAACAGAGAGGTGGCTCAAAAAGCATATTTAGGTCCTGCAGTGGCCTTGCCAGTACTGTCGGGTTCCCTGACTTCTCCTGTTCCTTTTATTTTATCATTTTCCTTTTCCGTTTTGCTGCTCCCTAGCTCCCCCTTCCTCTTTTGGCTGGTACTTTCCCTGCAGCATGCTTTGATGTTTCCTCATTAAGTCATTATTTTTTTCCTGGTGTTTCACATTCTCTCCTAAAGTTTAGCATTTTATATCTGTGTCCGCAATTGCTCCATTGTACAGCCCTGATTCACTTGCGCTTTGTATTTGTGTTTAGTCGTCTGAGTTTTGTCTGATTTTTCCCCATCGAGGGAGTGTCTGTTTAGATGTTTTTGGAACTTATAAACCCTTTATGTCTGCCTCAGCTCTGGCGAATGAGTTGTTCCAAGCTTGCATCATGACAAATACATGTTCTGCCACATTTTACTTGTATTGCGCTGTTATTGTTAAAATGCACGTCCAATTATAGCAGCAAGAGGGGGAGGTTGAGCTACATAATGGTTCACATAATTTGAAAGTTCCATTCCTCAACATGTTTTCTTTTCAATTTCAACCTGAACAAAGTAAATTATTTACTTTCCCTAAATTGAAACAGATTCTTGTCAAAGATGAGCAAATATATCAGAACTAAGTTTCTATTTCAGTGCAACTTTCAGTAACGTCATTCCATGTGGAATTGTTTATATTTCAGTGTTCAGTTTATATTTCCACAACTCTATAAGTGGCTTTGATTTTTTTTTTACTTTAATACATAAATAATACCCTGAATTATGGATTAATGTGGTAGTTATAAGTAAAACATCAATTTGAAGAAGTGTTTAGTTTTCATTGGATTCATTGAAAAATTAAGTGCCCAACTGATTGATTCACAAAAAAAAATTATAATATTGGTAATAATTCATTATTATTCATTTCAGAAATAAACTGCATTCTCAAGATCCTGACAGATGTCTAGTGTTGAGAGAGCTAAGCCTTCACTGTAAGAAAATGGAGTGTAATTTACTGAAAACTACTCCTATTACTTAAGAAAAAAAAGGGATTTTCCAAGTAGAACCTTAACACAAGGAACTGTAACTTTAATTTAAAAATCTCAAGTAAATGACTTATTGCTAATAAAAAAAAAACTTGTAATGACATATACACCACTTATTAATTAATTAATTTCTGTGTTTAAACTTGTTGGTTTACTGTAAAGCTGCTTTGAGACATGTCTGTTGTGACAAGCGCTATATAAATGAACGAACATGCAAAAATGGTTATGTCCCGAAGATGTCACTGCGTGCTAATCTTTTGTGCTAAGTTAGCGCAGATGTTATAACTAACTTTTAAAATGACTGTCTGATAATTCAGGTCATTTATAAATAAAGTTCGAAAAAACAAAGTTAAGATTAAAATGTAACGTTACCCAAAAGCCTGTTTACAATGTTAGCATGAATGCTGTTAGCATCAACGGTCAAAAAAAGAACACAAACCAGGGCTAGCTTAATAACTCTGCACTTTTCTACAAACATACATTGATTAATTAATATATTAGTCATAAATGAACTTATCGTGGAGAAATTCACATTAGCAGTCAAGAAATCCCCCTTCCTTTCCTTGTGAGTGAGGCAGGCAATAGCGCATGCACATCAAGAAGTAAATATCACTCCGAATTGTTCATTTTTTGGTGTGACTTGATTAGATGGCAAAAACTAAGTGATATTATAAAGAGTGCTAAATTGTGCATGCCCCTTTTAAGTAAAAAAACATATTACTATTTTTAGTAAAACTTTACGTAATGGAAGCAATATTTGCTAAATCCAAAAATCTTATTTAACAGTGTTGATAACTTGAGAACAAGAAAAGCCATTTAGATTTTTTTTTTTTTATTTCTTTTTTATATTTTGGATCTTTCATGAAATAACCTTTGTGTCTTTGTGCACAAATGCTTTTTTTTCAATATGTGGCCTAAACAGATAATAGATAGCATTTTAGCAGGGTGTACCTTTTAACAGACAGCCTCGAAATAGTCATTCACAAAAAAGGGTGTTTCCTCAGTTCCATAAAGAAAGCGAGAGTTTGCTTTCTTCTTATTTGACTGAAATTGTCAATGCACTCTAGAGAAAATGCAGTGTCCTGCCAAGCTGACCACATATTTACTGTTTACTGCTGGCTGTTGCACTTGTGGTTTTTGCATACGCTCTCCTCTGCCAGTTAAATCATCTGTGGTCCCTGGGCATACGTTCTTCTGACAAACGCTGCATTTGCACTGCTGCTCTCGCTTAAATTTTTCAAGCAAAGAAGACATTTGTATGAAATAATAATGACCATTTCATATATTTATACTTATGTGTCTCAGTTTTGTTTCCTTCTTGTAGGGTCTGTGCTCACCCAGCAGGAACAATGTCCATCGTGTCTTTTCCGTATGCAATAGCTACTGAGTTTTTGCAGTTTTCTCAGTCGTCTATTGTTTCTACTAATTTCCCCTTCTGATACACACTCTTTCGGGACCACTGCTACGGGGGCATGTGTTTTTGCTATCTGATAGGCGAGAGAGGAGAGAGCCATGTGTTTCTCCCTGAAGACTGTAGCTGGAGTTTTAATGAAGTGCTCAAAACACCTCCAGGAGCACTGGCCAAGACATGGTCACACAGACAGTGACTGATGATGAATTATAGATTTCAGAAATATCAGAGTGCATCATTAATAACCAATTCCAACAGATCATAGTGAATGTGGTGAAAAATAAAAGCATCTTCTCAAAGACCTCCAGTGAGAATAGCAGAAAGGAATTTAATCTGCATTGGCTAAAGTAGTGACTTGTGAAGCAAAGCAAACTGTGCAATGCAACTGTTATAATAATTATATATATAAAAAGTGCCAGATGATTGTTTTGATACATATTACACATGTATTATTTATTCAACATTATATTAAACTTACATATAAATGAGTTTATAATGCACATAGATCTAATTATATAGTTTATCTTTAGAATTTAGTTAAAGATTTTTTTTATTCCTAACATATATATTTTGTTACTTTTTTGATACCCAACTTAGCACTAAATGTTACAATAATAAAAGTATGAAAAAGCAGGAAACAAAACTCCAAAGCTTCCTGATTTTCTCCTGGAAGGAAGCTGAACGATATCACAAACCGATATTTTACAGAAAAAATTGTATGTAGCTACACATCAGCATGTGCTAAATTAGTGGAGAGCACACCAATGAACACAAATCATAAAAAACATACATATATATTTTTCTTATCAAAATGCTTTGGGGGGGGGGGGGGTATTATTAAAAATCTACTTTATTGAGCTATAATGTCATTCCCTTATTCAAAACGCATGCATATTTAAATAATGCATGAATGTCCTGCGGTAGACATTGTGGGGGGCTAAAACGCTCTGTTTTGCAAAGCCCCGGCCTTTTTGCGTAGCTCCGCCTCTATCCCCCATCTGCTGCTGCACCACTCCTCCCCCTCCAGCTCCGGCAAAGACTCTCGTCTATGGCTGAGGGAGCTACTTTTAGCAACAGCTGGTCTCACTACGTGTCAACGAAGCTCTATAGTTCTCCAGATTACAAAATGACTTCAACAAGGAGATGTCTTCTCCTTGAGAAGGGAAGCCCTCTCTTTACGCTTCCCAAGGATGACACGCTTCATCAAAAATGGTTAAAAAGCTTATGTATTATTTCATAGCAAAACATAGTTTCATTATGATGCATATTTTTAATTTCCTAGTAAAATGCTGCCACAAAATGGTGTAAATTTTCAAGAGGATATTTACCAAGCAGACACGTCTCGAAAAAGTGAGGTTCACTTGCTGCGGTTCCGCTGAAAACTCACTTTCTGGGTCCGAAAAGCATAGGCTTGTACAATATCCTCCTTTGACATTTTGCAAAAACACGATTTTAATGTTTTTACTATGAAAAAGTAGCGGCGCTCTGAATTTTCATAGTTAAAACATGAAAACAAATAGTGGCAACGCGCATGTAGTATGACGCACTGAAGGGGGCGGGTCAGAAAGAAGGAGGGGGCTCTTAAAGAGACAGGTGAATATCAGGGTGTTACTCGCAGCCAAGATGCCAAGTTAAATTTCTATGAGTTTTTTTTATGACAAATACAGCGATTACAATCCAACTGTAGGTAAAATTGATACTTGAGTGTGCTATAAAACGACACTATATGCCTGAAAAACATATAGTTACCCCCCCCCCCCCTTAAAATATTTGTTTAATAACAAACAAATAGCAAATAAAGTCTGTAACAATATTGTCAATATAAATAATTGATTAATTTAACTGATTGTTACCTATTGGGTTTCTGCTGGTACATCGTCAGCAGACTTCGGCAAAAGTTGGCAGTCATTTAGTGGGCAACACATACATTCGCTCACACGGGCACACTTAGGGGGAATTTAGATTATTTAATTAACCTGCCGCATTTCTTTGGGATTGTGGGGGAAACCGGAGTAACCAGAGGAAAGCCACACAAGCACAGGGAGAACATGCAAACTCCTTCCAGAAAGGTCACCGGCGAACCTCGAACCGGCAAACTGAATGGATTTTTTTTTATGTGTCTTCACAAAATTTAAATGCAAAAACTGTTTATTTATTTTCCATGAACATTGACTCCTTGCTGATTTGCAATGTATTGCCAAGAGAATACCGGCCTAAAAACACGAAGGTAGATTTATTTCAACAACAAACATGAATAAATCTGCATTTGAAAATCTATTTTCAGTAAGAAAGGGTTGTTTGCTTCTTGTACAGGTTAACTAGCTGAGATAAGGGGTCTCTCTTAAGACCTTTTCTGTATAAAAACACATAAAATGAACCAACCAACAAAACAAGTAATCAACCAATCACCAGTCAGTCAGAAATTCACCAAACCAAATGTGTCTCACATGGCCAGCGGAGTCTTGCTGACTGAAGAATGATTTACGGCCAATACACGTGGGAAATACATGATGAAAAAGATTTCCTCAGAAATTGTGTTATTACACAAATGGATTTTTGAAATTTATCTAAACAGTGAATAAAGTTCAATAGTTTGTTTTTGGTTTTAGGATGGTCATGTGGCTCAAATTTCCCCTAAAAAACTAGGCTGGCCATTTGATCGAGCCAACTGAGCTGACTGATCGCGGTTTTCACATCGTGAGAGAGATCACTGTCAACGATCAAATGCACAAAAGTCATTCTCAAATTCTTTATTGTCGTCCATGAGGCAGCTTGGTGAGAATGTGACAACAGCTGGTGAGATCACATGAAAATAGCAGAAACACAAAAAAACGGCTTTTTGTAAATAGGTTAAATCATTTTAGAAGAGGAATGCTAATTACTGTCACTGGGCACTGCGTGCCACAATCACTTGTTTATTTGATGTCTCTGGGTCCTCATTCGAAATGGATCGGGTCAATGCATGTGGTTTGTCCAGCTCGCAGTTTATGTTCTTTAATATGTTTTCTATATGCCCTCCCAATTACGTGATGTAAACATTTTCGTTTGCAATCCTGAAAGTTACTCTTGTCACAAACTTTACATCGGGGCGGGGATTACAGTGGTTCCCCCTTAATTGGTTGGTACGATTTTGATTGGCAGTTCAATGAACCGGACAATGAACCATTTGTAATCTACAGTGATTAATTAGAAAAGGCATCATGGATTACGTCACAGTTTCCATTTATGGTGGTGTCGCGATGAAAATGCTTCTTGTGTTTGCAACATGCATTTTTTTTCAAAAGATAGTTCAAAATATGCTATTTACAGTGTTTTAAATGTCACAATTTTTAAAGCCACACTTAATACTTTAAAGTATAAAAACACTTTTATCAACAGACCCGCTAATATGTACACACGGTAAAGCCTTTTTTTTATTAAATCTTTAAAACTTTAGCACTTGCCATAAAGCGTTTCCATACTGGGAAACCAGGGAAAACCGTGAAAAAACCGTGCATTTTGTGGATCGTGTACTGACAAGGTCAAACCCCTGTAATCCCCGCCCCCATGTAAAGTTTGTGCCAGAATGACAAGGGTCACTTTCAGAATCGCAAACAAAAAATTGGAAAACGAAATGAAGAATGAAACTAACAAAGAATGGAGTGTATTTAAAATCGATGACAATTTATATGGTTATTACTTAATTATTTTTTTCTTTGTGATCAATTTATTTTTCTTTGTATTAGCTGAAAATGCGTTTGTTTTATTGGCACAAAATTCATTCCATTACGCATAAAAATCTCCTAAAACACCACCTTTTCTCTGTTCACGCTCCACTTCCTCTGCCAGTGAATGCAAATATCAATATCTCCAGCTGCCATTTTTTGAGCAATATAAACGTAACGTAACATTGAATTTTGCTACACATAACCTACGCCTTCATGATATAAATGTAATCGTAAGTCTTCTGTTTAAATGCATTTAGAACCAAATCACTTAAATGAACATTTCGCTACTATTTCTACTTCGACATGCTACACATATCAAATCAATTTGAGTTATACATTTGCATTACATAGCATTAAAATAGTGTGCAATTTACATATTAGGACTACAAATGTAAATTAGAACATAGTTTCGAACATTGCATTGTCGAATTCGAATTGCTACTGTAAAGCTTCCATACTGCTTTAAAATAGTTCAGAGTCAAAACAGTATGTCAATTTTAAAGTAAAATACGTTCAGTCCTACTGCAGCTGAATGGGGTCTTACACTGAATGCAAATTGTTGTACTTTGCAATTAAACAAATTACACTTAACAATTTTTTTAACAAAGATGCGTATTGTATAATGAAATAAAATACAATATAAACTACAAAATAGTTTTTATAGTCCAGCCACAGATATATAGCTTATTTCAGACAGTTTTCAGTCAAGTGCATACGACTTAGTGATAAGTATTATTAAAAGAATGACTCGCTTAAACATTATATCCTTCAATACTCAGCACAAAAAGGGCATCCAGCTGTTTCAACATCATGCAATCACAATAATAATTTAATGCTTGTCAAAATGAATTAAAAGAGGCTGTGAGTAAAACGCTTCCCCTGCATCAGCGAGTAAGATTTATTCTCTATTACATTAATTGGATTGGACGATCTCAGTTTAGTGGGAGAGCAGTAACGTTTCTCTAGCATGTAGAACAAAGCAGACTGCCATGTACTTTGCCTGAGGGGGCAAAGCTTTCATTGGCAGCGTGTGTGAGAATGTTAGACAATGAGCGTGAAGTCAGCTGACAGCCTCATTCGCCTGAAGAACCTGCACAGTCATCTACTGTGACAGCACTGAAACTGAGAGCACAAAGCCCCGTCTGGCACCCGACGACACTCTTTCCACGAGCTGCAGAGGAGCGAGCGATCTCCCAAGTGCAGTGCTGAGAAGAGCGCAAGACATGCCAGAGTGAAATAATACAACAATGATTGATGTTTCTTCATTGAGGTACTTTGATTTGGGCTGTTGCTAGTCGTGACTTGTTGCAATAAAAATATTTACATATGTCTTGCAAGGATTTACAACTTTCACACACACATATATGAAGATATTAAATAAGGAACCGCCAATCCATTGGAAAAAGCTAAAGACAAGTTACTGAAGGTGGCATGAGAACATGGGGTGCCGAAAATAGCAGCAGGTGCTCTGAACTGATAATTCTGGAAAAGGCAGAAGAGCAGGATACAGTGTCTGCAGTAAACGGTTAAGCATGGTGGATGTACCTTGAACAAGCTACTGTATAGGGTTTATGCTGTAGCCAATCAGCAGCTCTGTTAAGATAATTCCTCTTTACATTTTTGATGTATATAAACTTTTTTTGGCCTGAAACAAAATGTCATCCACTTGAGATTTTCTCACAGTAAAACAACAGCAACGAAGCCAATTATTTCAATGTAAAACACCATAAACTTGCTACAAAATGTACAAATATTAGCAAATTGTAAAAGTGCAACACAACATTGTATTGTGTAAGAGAAAACTCTGTATATCCATAACGCTATGCAGGTTGCTTAATGAAAATTCAAAATTAAAAGTCCTGCAAACTTGTAGTTTGAGAACTAAATGAATCCAAAGAGATATATCCTTTGCCTCACTGTCATTCAATTTTTTTTTATACAATTTTAAAGCATTTACTTAAATATGTCAACCTTCTGTACTAGCACTGCATTGTTTAACTTTCTAAATGCAATAGTAATCGTAAAAAAACGTCTTTAAATCACCTCGTATTTTTTGCTTGTGAAAAAGGCACCGTTTACTACCGTTCCTCCCACTCATGCTTTCGCCACGCCCCTTCTGGGACTTGTAGTTCGGGAATCATGGGTAATGTAGTGCGCAACCAGTCGGAAGTCAAAAGCATCGAAAGGTTCTTTGTAAGTATCATCACTTCACAAACTAATGAATTCACTGTAAACGTGTAGAAATAAGCTTCACGCCGTTCAGTGTTGAGCTAGGACGTGTATGCTAATTGCTCTCATGCTGATTGCGTGAGATTAAGTTCATGAACAAAGTTTGGATCTATTTCAATTAAATATTGTTGATGTTAAAATCAGGAATATGTTTATTCTTTCTAATGGTGTTTCGTTTACATTATTAACCGATTTCAGGTGTTTAGTACAATGCTGAGTTGGTTAGCATAACCGTTAATAATGCTCTGTCACCATTTATTTGGCAGTAATGCTCAAATCTAAGTTGATGATTGGGACAGTCAACGTATATCGCAGTGTTTCACATAGGTTTCACATCGATGCTTGACAACACAACCCAACCCTAGCACCTATTATATTAAAATTGACAGAAAACACACTTTCGCTGCACTTTCAGCGCTTCCCTGGCTCAGGCAGCATAAAGATAAGCTGTACTAGTGATTAATCTGATTGGTCAGTGGACAGAGGTAAGAACTATGGGTGTTTGCAAGGAATATCGAGCCGTTTTAACCTCTCAAAAAAGGAATATAGAATTACTCAAACATGCATGAAAGATTCTGAATAAAACTTGAGGCATGTTTTTGATGAGGGAGCTACACTAAATGATGCTAGGAATGTCCAAATATTCACATAATATGGCACCTTTAAACTAATGTTATGATTTTCATGTACTAGTCTTGTTATAAATAGAGTACTATACAAAAGATTTAGGCAGATGTGAAATAATGTTGTAACCAAAGAATACTTTTAGAGATATAAGTAATGATTCAATCAATATTTGATGTTTTTTGGTTAATTCACTGGCCTCCACATGCAGATCCGAATATTCAGGCCGAAATTACGTGCGACCTTACGTTCACCTTTAACGAAAACCATGGGCGCCAACGGGACATCGCATTACGGATTTAGCACTGTCATATCCGACCCCTTTTTCGCAAGGAGTCAGACAGAACGACCAATGAAAAGCTGGCTCTTTTAATGATGTGACTAAGATATAAAAGAGCCGTTCAGTGGAGCTCATCCCCATACACTACAATACTTCTTTGGAAAAAACACTAGAGTTAAAGATCCCGGACGAGCCCCCATTAAATGTTACAACCCCTAGCCTGCAAGATGTAATTGACCTATGGGCGCGTACATTGAGGAAGTAAAAATAGTGCTGGAATGCAACGTCAAGTAAACTAAACAATTCCAAAGACAAGCTCAGGTAACTCAAAATATCACAGTTTATTAACTCCAAGCAAAGATAAATAAACAAGAATTTATTTTACAACTCAGATATTCTTCAAACAAAATATTATTCAAAACACAGCCTTTTGCAAAGTAAAATGAAAACAGGTAAAATCAAAGAAACAAACCATAAACACTCTGAAACAACCATAAACACTCTAATGAAACAATCATAAACACTCTGAACCTAACTTGATCAAAACAAGGATTTAACTCAACAAACAAACAAGGCAATAGACACTGCTGGATGAAACAGACACTATTTAGCATACACGTTCACGCACACACACGCACACACACACACCGCAATCACTACACACCCACTAAACCTACCCCAAGAGTTCCTAATTAAACTAAAGCGAACTATATTGTAGGGCAAGGTCAAACTAAAGGTGAGCAGGGGAACAAAACATACAGTGCTGTGGTGATCGAATGTGAAAGAATATGGAAGTGCTAAAGAAAAGCTAGAGGGCTTAACCAAACCTGAGAGTATTGAAGAGAGGACTGTGGGGACGAGTGCTAATGGGCAGCAACGCTGCAGGAGAGACGCTGCAGTCAGAGAGGCAGCGGGTCTCAGCGAAGCACGGGAGATCGAACTTAGTCTTAAACTCTCAGGGAGATAGAGAGAGAGAGAGAGCGAGACATGACTGCACCAAACTGGACGATCGCGAAGGAGACACAGTGACTGTGCGCCTAGTAGCGGTTGACCATGAACTCAGAGAGAGCGAGACCGGAGCAGACGCGCATGTTAAATAATCCGCAGCAAGACGTCAATCACTCTCAACACGCACGCACATAAACATAGTATAATACATAACATAACATAAATATAATATAAACAATTACAAAACATTGGGTTTGTAACATTGAGCATAAACCGCTTGAAATCCAAGATGCTTGCCATCTTCAGGCAGGGAGCATCATTGCATTAATATTTACTCAATCCAGATGAAGAGCATCCTGTTGAAAATCCATCCAAGATTTGTGCAAATTCATTGTGTAAAGAAATACTTCCATTTTCAGGAGTTTGTCATTCGTCCTGGTTGGATGCGTCCGAGTTGACTCCTCTCTTCTATGAGGTAAAGGTACGAGAGGGAAAGCAGGTTTGCACTGAGTCAAGTGGGAAAGGGGTTGAATCTGCTTGTAAGAACATGGGTTAATGAGATAGTTGACGAATATCATATCCTGATGATTTTTCCCAGACAAAAAAAAAAATATATATATATATATATATTTTTTTTTACTTTAACTGAATTAACCAAATAATTTTTGTTATTCACACACATACACAAAACTGTTGTAGTTGAGTGAGGAAATACACAGTCATTGGCCTCACTGGACACAATAGAATGTTTATTATAGTTTTCCACTATGTAATAACTTATGTTGTTACAGAATTATTGGAATAACTATTGGAATAATTGACTAAAACACCTCATTCTCTCAAGCACTATAACATAAGGTAGTGTGTCTGCCAAAGTTTGGACCCTGTGCCATCAGGGAAGGCTGCCTTCCATATGCCAACACAGAGGAAAGGGGGTTGGGCACTCGGGACATATGGCCCAGATCTTCTCCAGCACTGCGCTTGCTCTTGCACTCAGGTCTAGGGATGAGCTCGCCAGTGCTAAACACTTTTCTCATTAGTTCAGGCCAGGAGCTTGATGCAGGGCATGTCAAGAGCCATGTCTGGGAGCCACTCAATATGACAAGGCACAAGTGATGGGCCAGTGGGCAACATATGGTGCTTATTATGAGAGAAGCACAAGGGTTTTCATCTCCCTAATCAGACAAGTGCTGAGACATGCACCCAGCCTGATGTAGTGCGACAGAAAAACAACATGTTGGTCCCTTCAAACATTAAAATAGTGGCGCTATTCCAAAGACCTTTAAAGTTATGCAAAAATATGTAAGCACGGTAACCTGAATGTTTCCACATTACAAGGAAAAATTTTTAAGTAAAAATCCTTCCCACCCAAGAGAGACGTGTAGTATGGGTATCTTGTTCTGAGAGACAGAAGCAAGGGGTGGGCAGACTCGCCATGTTTTTTTTTTTTTTTACATATTAATGATTATGGAAATAAACTGGCCAGAAATCTCAATGCGAAGCAAGAGTTCAAATATTCATGCACGGATCAAACTCTCTGTTACAAAACTTTCAGTGCCACAGTGGCTGGCAACATCTGGCTCCTCATGTAGACACATATTAGGATCAAATTAAGTAGAAATGAATAGGATGCTACATGACAGGCTGCAGATGTTTCAGGCAGTGCTGTGAAAATCTGGGCATGATTAGGCCTGGCCTTTACAGCAGGGGTGCTACGCTGGGATCACAGGTTAAAAAAGAGAAGATTAAGAAATAAAAAAAAGGCGGTTAATTTAACGGAACAAACTAAAACAGAGTATGGATGATTTCCTTTACTGGCGACTATCACGTTTCTATAAATGGGTATTATATTCACGCAATCCTCATTTGACATGTCAAACGTGTCATTTTGTGTCATTTCTTGTTGTAACATTTCAAATTTTCTTTTTTTTTTTACTTAATTTTGAAACAGATTCCTATAGCATACATGCTCACGTATTTCAAATGGGTATTTGTCCATCTTAAGAAATTGATTTAAATGTCTTTACATTTTGATTATTGCATCAAGCAATGATGAAGCAGAGAAGCGTATCTTTTTGTCAAGCTCTGAACATTCATTCATTCATTTTCCAACTCGCTTATTCCCTTTTTGGGGCCACAGGGGTCTGCCGGTGCCTATCTCCAGTTCACGTTGATCGAGAGGCCGGGGTACACTCTGGACAGGTCGCCAGTCCATCGCAGGGCAACATTCATACCTAAGGGGAATTTAGATTATTCAATTAACCAATCCGCATGTTTTTGAGATTGTGGGGGAAACCGGAGTACCAGGAGGAAACCCACGCAAGCACAGGGAGAACATGTAAACTCCTTTCAGGAAGGTCAACGGTGAGCCTCGAACCGACAACCATCTAACTGGAAGGCCACAGTGAACGCCCAAGCTCTGAACACTTAAGTCATAATTAACTATTACTTGCCTAATCAGAATCAGTTTGTAAAAATAAATGGGGCTAGGTGGAATAAATTTTTCTTTTTTTTTTAATCTTAATTTCGAAACAGATTCCTATAGCATACATGCTCACGTATTTCAAATGGATATTTGTCCATCTTAAGAAAATAATTTTAATTTCTTTACATTTTGATTGTTTTACTTTCCTTCTTGTTGTTCTTTATATAAGTAACAGGACCGGGTTTTTGGCAAAGAATTAGCAAATATTTTCTAAATAGCCATATGAAGCAGATGATTAGTGTAAAAATGTACATATTTGATACATTTCCTGGTTCTATAAACTAAATCTGTATTAGTAACAGGATAGTATATATTAAATGACACTCCAAGACGGCCTTTTCAGTGGTCTTTCAGGTGACCTTCCTGCAAGGAGTTTGCATGTACTCCCCGTGCTTGCGTGGGTTTCCTCCGGGTACTCTGGTTTCCCCCACAATCTCAAAAACATGCTTCAGGTTAATTACATATAAATTCTCATTAGGTGTGAAAGTGTGTTTCCTTCTGATGATCTGGTGAGCTGTCCAGGGTCTACTCCTGCCTCTCGCCCGAAGTGCGCTGGGGACCCCCGTGAGCCTGAAAGGGATCAAGTGGGTATGAAAATGAATGAAAAAACTGTTTTATTTGAACTTGCATCCAAACTTTTGACATTTAAAAAGTGATCACGTTCTTAACCTTTAGAAGTCTCTGCATGCACCGGAGTGTTTGCCAATCACAATGGCTGCTTTTAAATTAAGTAGGAATTACGTGACTCACCTTTTGTTTATTTTTTATTTTAAATATTTTGTGTAGGTTAGTATTATTGCTACAACATTACAACAAATATGACACAATTTGCAAGATAATATTTGTCTTTTAGTTTCTTTTGCAGACCACAAAACAGTTGGAAAAACATGGGATAACTCTTGGAAGTACAAGACCTGTGATATAGCTTGTGCATTTCCAGCACAAAAAGTTCTTGGAACAGGTTTAGGAGAGGTTCACCAATCATTTTTCACATGATTTTTATCTCGTCTTTAATTGTTATGGGATCTATGCATTTTTCTTTTGTCTAACTTTTGTTGTAATATTTTGTTATATAAAAAAAGAATTAACATTTTTTTTAATTTTTTTGCAGTAAAAAAAAAGACAAAATGTACTGTATTCAGAATTGGATTTTTAAATTGCATTGGACATTTATTAATGTCCAATGTAATGAAAAAAATATTTGTAAAAAGAAAAAAGCTGGGGTAGTGCTAAAAAATATATACATCCAGCATCGCCACAGTTTATTGTATAAAAGCAAATTGTGAAGTAGTAAACAACACTTAAAAAGGATTAAAGAAGTGTTTTTAGTGTAATGTTAATGTTTTACTTTGCACCTAATAAATACAAATCAGAATAAGTGACTTTATTAAATTTGTGAAACCTTTAATGTTCTTAGTACGTCTTTTGTACAACCTCTAGTAATACTCCAGTAGTAAAACATTTCATGGATTTATTGCTTAAACACATTATTATGATTATTATTAAAACATCTCATAAGGTAACAAAAAGTTATGGTTAAAAGCTTTTTAATAAACAGCGCTTGAGGAGTTAGGGACTTACCAACAGCGTTCTGTTATGACATCAATGAAGTAATGAACGTTGTTATTTGATGTGAATACACTACAAGACCATACCAACTGTCTCTAAAAAGGACACCTATAAGATCTAGTACTCTGGGAGCCGAAAGTTTCATAACAGAATATAATACTTTTGAGAGAGAGGCACCGACATTGCCTTGAGAAACCCCTAGACGAATATAAGAATGTTACCACTGGGCAGCTGTGTCTTCATAAAGCGTTTGTGCCACAGTTCACAGGTGACACCATCATGGCCTGTAAGCTTCTCACCACACAGCATGATGTGATCACACTACTTAATATGACTCACAGGCCGCATTACATCCAGCTAAATGACACACTGATGACTTCATTGTTGAATCGCAATAGTTTAATTACTGCCCCGAGATCTATTATTTGCATTTATTTCCCCCAATGTTGAGTGGACTGCTCCACTTCTAAATCACAAGAACGCTCACTTCTCATTACCATCGACTGTGTGCTGTGCAACAACAGAGCCTGTTTGGGTTAAGCCCCAATGTACAGACAAAGAATTGCATGACCAATAATAAACAATACACTTGATTTATAATAAGCGCTGTGTTAGCCACCAGTACACACATATTGCACATTTACCTACTCAGACGTTACTACAGCTCACGTCTTGCCAGCTCCTGTTGTAAAACGTGTGGAAAAATTGAGAAGAAAGTGATTTGATGGACAATTGGGAAAATTATACCAGGATTCGGGAGTCCTGTTTTGGAAAAGCACCCTGGGATATCCCAACCCAACATCTGAAACAGAGGACTACAGCACTGTAATGAGCAGTGAGACGTGGAGGCGAAGGTTATACACACAATGACACAATGGTAAGTTTTGGTCTCTTTACAACAACGCCCGGCTGGACTGTGATGACATGATGTAAGTTTCCAAGTTAAATGTAAAGGATTAGTAATAATGATATTTCAAGCAGCAATGTGTAAAAGTATTAAGTGACACTCTTTCAAAGATCACATAAAATCAATTATTCTATGATGAAAATTTTAATAAATGAACAAACTTGTCCAGTATTTTAACCCTTAGAGGTCTCTGCACATACAGGTGCATTTGTTAATCACAACGGCTGTTTTGAATTTAGTAGGAATGACGCGACCCTTCTATTATTTAATTTTGATTACAAATATAATGTGTAGGTTACTCGTTTTTATATTTTTGGTTTTAAATTAACAAAACAATGACATAATTTGCAAGGTAATTAAAATGAGAAAAAAAATTATATTTCAGGTTCATTTTACAGACTTATTAGTTATTATTAGTTATTACTTATTATTAGTGCCATCTAGAGGTGAAAAGAAGGGATCCCAGCAAACACAGTAATGTGGGGCCCACATGGGTTTCAGATGGGCTACATGGGTACAGAGT
Organism: Danionella cerebrum; assembly: GCA_007224835.1. Lineage (NCBI taxonomy): Eukaryota > Metazoa > Chordata > Actinopteri > Cypriniformes > Danionidae > Danionella > Danionella cerebrum. The sequence continues at coordinate 191,182 of SRMA01025190.1, read as the reverse complement.
GGGCATGGGCTCTAAATGGGCATCTTATATGGGGCCCACTTGGGTGACCCAGCTAAGACCCACATGGGTGAACCCAAGGTGGGCATCTTATCTGGGGCCCACTTGGGTGACCCAGCTAAGACCCACATGGGTGAACCCAAGGTGGGCATCTTATCTGGGGCCCACTTGGGTGACCCA
>SRMA01025190.1:0-190995 GCA_007224835.1 Danionella cerebrum | reverse complement strand
TAAACCCAGGTAAACTGTCTCATGTGGGCCCCACATGGGATTACCCAAGTGGGCCCTATATGGTGCCCATCATGGTGCCTATATGGTGCCCATCTGGGCTAACCCATGGAGGGCCACCATGGAAACTGAGGACAAAATTAGCTGGTTCCCAGTTGGTTAGCCCATGTGGGCCCCAGATATCGGCCCAGTTGTAACCCTTATGGGCCCCACATGGATGTGTTGGCTGGGATAGTACAAAACCTGTAATGTGGCTTGCGGTTTTTTTCTGGCACAAAAAAAGCACAATGGCACAATAAGTGCTTGGAACAGTGTATAAGGTTTAGGAGAAGTTCACCGGGTTTTTAAAAAAAATTTATATTACCTTGTCTTTGCATTTTGATAAAATAGTTTGTTCTCAATTTTTGAGATTTTAAAAAAAAAAAAACGACCTTTGTACTCTGAATTGTTTTTTCAGGTTTGTTGTTGAAATTGTGTAATGAAATGAATAAAGTACAAAAACACTCAAAAAAGCCCCATAATTCTAAGGGTTAAAGTACAGCTGTTAAATCTTCTTTGCAGATAAAAGCACTTAAAAGCTATGCGTTGAAAATGGCTAAATAAACATGCCGGTCATATAAAATGTCTCATATTAAATAGTATGGTCCAGTAATTTCAAATACATCACATTTACTAAGTTGTGGTGTGGTCTGGCATCTATTGGGGAAAATTCAAAAAGTGAAGTTACGAGGCCATACAGCCATTAAAACACAGTAGAACTGCATCATAGCTGCAGCTGGAAATTAAATCTCTCTTCTCCAAGTGACTGTGCTCAAAATGTCATTAACATTCTGGCTCCTGAATGCTATTATCCCTAAGCAACAGAATAGAAAAGCATCTTAGGAAAAGCCTTCTCATCTGGTAGACTCATGATGATTGTGGTCAAGCATACATGGGTTTTATCTTTTTACAGTAGCCAACTGACTTCTATGCAGGAAAACCATTGCTAGTTTTTTTTTTTACTAAAACCTCCACTTAATGTTTAACTCATAAAGCAGTCCAATATTGTTCAAAGTTTAACTGACAAAATAATGCAGAACTTTGGGAATATTAAGACAAAAGCACTACTTTTACTGGCATTGTTAATCCATCAGTGTATATATACAAAATGTATTGATAAACTCATTACTAAAACAAGTCATTAAAATTGCTTCAGTAAATAAGTATTTGACCCACTCTTTATTCTGAATATTATCTAAAAAAAAATAATGGTGATTATTTCAACCATGACTGTCCTGTTCCTGTACCGTCTGGGTCATGTATTGGCTTGTTTCCACCTGCTTTGTTCCTTATAACCCTGTTTCCCTTGTGTAGGGATCCGTCTGAGCTTTTAGTCCTTGCCTGGGAGGACTCTCCACTCTGCCAGCACCTCCTTGGAACCCCCTTGGAATGTCCCAATCATTTTCCTACCTACGACCCCTCCCTGTAGCAGACACTGGTGCGGGGTCGCACCTTTTTGGATGGGGGGAGTAGAGTCACGTACATGTACCATCTGTGTCACGTATCTTCGCGAATTTCTCATTAAGTTAAGTTTCCACCTACCGTGTCCCTTATTAACCCTGTTTCCTTTGTTTTTAAACCCCATGTCTGTTGTCGGTTATTGTTGTATGTAATAGTTAGCACCTCTCTGAGTCCTAGAGTTTACCTTTCTAAATTGTTTAAATTCGTATTTATATGACAAGCTACTGGATGCTCTCTCTGCGTCTTTCCAACGTACACATGACAATAACTGACCAACAAAACAATGAACTTTGAGAAATGGATCACCTGCATTTTGGAGTGCCCTTTCCGAAAAGTTCAAAAGAGTCTCTTGCCTGGACGACGAGGGATATCCTCACTTCACGGGTGTTGACCTTTGGGAGATATGCTCCACAATTCTTTAGGTTCCAGGAACTTCCTCCCTCTTCTCATTGTTGCTGGGGACCTAGCATTGCGGCGACCCATCAGTGGTTCAGTGCTGATTAACCACTCTCCCTCATTCTATCTGGTCCTCCAGGTCCCGGAAACTAGCCAGATATGCGGCTCCACAGTGTTTCCAGCTCTGAAGGGATCCTGTGTCTTTCCTCCGAACATGTGACAGGTTAACCGACCGACAAAACTTTTAGAAATGGATTATGTGCATTTTGGAGCACCCTGGTGTCCGGAGAGTCCAAAATATCTTTTTGGCCTGGTCGAAGAGGAATAGCTGCTAGTATCTGCTCCTCTTGTGGCTTCAGCTGCTGCTTCTCCGGCGCTTCCAGATCCTTTTATTGATTCTGATCCTGCTTCTCTGACGATCCTTGCAATCAGTGACAGTGGTTCCGTTGGACATCTGCACACAGCTCTGGGTCCAGCGGAGCTGTCAACCTGGAGGCTTGTGCCTTCCACGAGCAACCTTCATACTCCTCCTCAGCCAAACAACCCTTCGGGCTTACTGCAACCTCTTTCAGCCTTGCCATCACCTCACTCCCCTAAGTCGCTAGCTTCACGACACTCCATCTACCCCCTAACTCCTCTACTGGAGGTCGTTGCCTCTGCGGCACCAATGGGTTCTCCTCCTGTAGCTGCACCCATCTGGAGATCCAGTGTGGCTAGGCGAACTTCCTCCCTCTTCTCATCATTATTGTTGATCTCAGTCTTGCCTGCACTGCACTGAGCCGTCTGTATAACTCTCCCTCATTCCATCAGGTCCACTGGGTCGTGACAACTTGCCATGGTGGAGTTTCCAGCTTTGAGGGGATCCTTAGGAGCTTTGAGTCCTTGCCTCGGAGGCTCTCCACTCTGTCTGCTCTCCCTTGGAACACTTAGTGTCCCGTTTATTCTCCTACTTGAGACCCCCTCCCTGTAGTGGACTCAGAGCTGTCTAAGGATGCTCCTTAAACAGTTACTTAGCCATGTCCAATCCTCAAAGAGCTGTCTAACGATGTAAAACCTACATAAGGACTTCTATCTCTGAAGCCAAATTAACCATTTTCATGGTCAAACATGGTGGGGGAAACATTGTGATTAGGGGATGTTTTCATGTTATATGAGCAGGATGACTTTATGATGGAATTATCATTCTGTGGAATAATAATGCAGTCTATTCAGCACTTTAATATGCCTCACCTGTAAGGTGGGATGGGATGAAGTGCTCAACAGATTTTAAACACTATTTTAGAGTATTGGGTCTTCTGCATATGAAAAAAAATTTACCTATGCGTTCAAGTGAAATGGGAGTTGTGCGTTCATATTTTTGCACAGTGCATTAAAAATTAATAAAAACAGAAAGTAAAATAGTGAACAAGGGTGTGGATACACTTATTTATGTAATAAGGTTTTCTATCCTGATGAAAAATCATTTGAAAGGATAAAAAATGGTTATTTTACAAAGAGAATGAAACATTAAACCAAGTAGATCAACTACTGAGATCTCAGCTGACACACTCACAGACTGAAAGAAGACAGAAAAAAAACTGATATAGCCATAAAGAGTGTTTGCCAGCACTCTCATTCAGTCTTCTTGCACTTCTAATAGAAAACTGACAGTATTGTGTGACACCACGGAAAGTTCAGAAGCTCGGCTTGGCAAAGCTGAATTAAACTGCACAACAATGTCTCTCTTGTTTTCATTTTCCATTCATCGGTGTTCACAGGTTACAGTACAGCAGATTGTTAAAGAGGGACCTTGCAAGATGTTATCTGGGCAAAAAAATACAGATGCCAAAACTAACATTTAAGATTTGTGTTTTATTAACTGGGAAAGGTTCAATGCATGTTTGACACGGCTCCAATTAACGTACTGCTTCAAATAAAAGTTGTAAAAACCATCAATGAAGGTATGTGCAGAAATCAAATTAAAAGAAGAAAAAGACTGACAAAAAGAAATAAGAATTACGTTCTGCATCAACACTGCGCTAAAAAAATTGCTTTGCAATAACTAGCTTTATAAATGCACAGATGAATCTTTACATTTGTCATAATAAACCATAAAAAGTATCAATACCTTTAATTTAAGGCACTTATCGGAGCATTCAAGGACAGCTTACAGCAAAAAAGAATCAACACAGTTTAGAAACAGAAAGAGTATAAGAATGCTTTCACGCCTAACTTGTTTAGTTAGATTAACTTGAACTAGAGTTCGTTTTCCCGTTTAGTTCGGTCCATATGTGGAGATGCGAAAGCAACAATCTAACTCTAGACCGCACTAAAGCGGACTAAAAAGGCGGATCGGGTTGTCCAAGTCTTCAGCTGTTGTACCAGTCTTCCTGTGAGCAAATAAACAAACTAGAGGCATGAAAGCACCCTAATAGTCCACAAACCAAAGCAATCCACCTTAACCCTGGATTGAGAAATAATTTCTGAAGTTTTTTATGGACCAAGTCTTGAATCTTGTTACATTCTACAGCATGGGAACCACCCAGCCAGCCACAGAGCAAAGTAAAAAGAGTATGAGCCATCAATCTGCAAATTTTCAGTGATGGGGTCCATTCTACAAGAAGAAAAAATTCAGACTTGCTAATTTTAGGGCTTCAGAAGTGAATGTGCCACTATAATGCGTTTCAGCTTATGTTGCATTCGCTTTGTCATACACTAACAAAATTCGGCACAAATGTGTGAGGTTCCAGCACTTAAATATAAGTAATACGGATTTTCTAAAGTTTTTTGGTAACAATAAAAAACAGCTACAATCAATTGAGATGTATTCAATAATATTTTATTAAAAAGATTACCATTTGAAATGTCACAAAACATCTCTAAGGGATTTTGCGCAGTCATCTAAGTGCCCCAGAAATACAGCGTCTTGATTGATTATAAAGAAAGTCCCTTAGAGAGTCATGAGATGAAGGGAAAAATAATTTGATTTCACACTAAAATAAATTCTCATCATAAGCATGAAAATTGCTTCAAGAAACAGTTTAGGCAGAATATTATGAATTTAACTTCAAACATTGAACAGACATTGACGAACATGGAATTAGCCAAGACAAATATGTGATTTCCATGTGTAGAGTTTTTTGTTGCGTAGCAGTGGAAAATAGTTTATGGTTGTAAGTAGACAGATTAACGCTGAAGTTTTAAACTTGTCCTCAAGTGGGGGATTTGGCACTTGCAATACTTGAGCTTTAACCACACAGCAGGAAAGAGATGAGAAAAGATGAGCTTCAATAAGAAGATAAAAAGAGAAACATGGTGCATTTAAAACAAATCAGCTGAGGGTGCCACCATCTTATGAGAGGCAAGACGATTAAAGGGTCACAGGTTATCTGACAGCTGGCTCAAATCTGATGATGCCTCACACCTCTCTAAAAGGACAAAATATCAGTGTGCTTTTCTAAAAAAAAATAATAAATGACAGATCTCATGGTAAAGGGCAGAGTCTCTTTCAATGACAACAATCAAGAGCAACATTAAGCCAATCTGAGCACATTGACCACATCCCTTCAAATGGCTTTACACAAGGCATACCTTCAAAAACTGTATTTACTGTCTCTCGCCAGATTGGGAGCTTCTGTAAAACTGAACATTGTGAGAGAGGGGCAAAAGTCAAACAGAAAAATGATTCTGGAAAATATGAAGTGGAAGATAAGATCAGTCTAAGTGCCCCATTGGTAGAGTGATAGTTTACAAAAACCCTGTTATCAAGAAGAGCAGCATTGAGGGGGAAAAGCGACATACAAAACCTAGATTCTAATGATGATCCTTTCAAAAACAGGCAGAAATTTTCAGGTTCTCTAGTTTCAATTCAACCTTTGTGTGTATTTTTCAATTAAGAAAGCAGCTCAGCGACATTCGGTGAAGTTCATGTCTGGTGAGGCACTGACATCTTCAATCAGCTTGGAACATATGATCCAACAAGAAAAATTAACCCAGCAGAGTAGCTTGCGCAACTATTAACATGTTCTGTGTAAAATTTAATTTCAGCATTTTTCCCATATACAAACTGTAGCAAACAAAAAACACATATTATAAACGTGCCTTTACTTATATTTGAGGTCCATGTGCAGTTCTGTCTGAGGAAAAGAATCAATAACGTGTTTGTAGAAGTGTTTGTCACATCCCAGAGCCATTGTCTATTGGGTCCACACTGTACATCAGAAAGCTTTACATGCTCAAGGGTTACTGGCAGGTTCGCCTTTCTGCTAGAGCTTCAGAAATCTCTGCATTTGTGACAGCTGATATTTTTTTCTCGATATCACGAGTTACGAAATTAATCCGCTCCAGGGTGGCCTTTTTACCCAGATTTTTTGTATGTCAAAGCAAGTTTTAAATGTAAAATATGTAAATAAATAATATATAAATAAATAAAAAAACTGAAACATTTTTTCTTCAATCCTTAAATCGTCTGTCAATGGGAGACTGGAGAGTCAGGACCTGGAAGCACAGTTATGTCAGACTTAACAAGCAAAAGGAGAGCAGAACTATTTGTGTTTTTCGTATCCTGAAAAAAATATTTTTAAAACCCTTTGTATTTTTCGTAACATGAAGCATTCGTATCTCGAGGTACCACTGTAATTCCATGCCATTTGGACTTTTAAATGCACCCACTCCATTTCAGCATTTGGTTATTATTGTGTTGGCTAATAATCCCAATTACAGACCAAGTGGAGCACATCACTACCTTTAGAATATTTATGAGCGTCTTGCACAAGCTTAACTTACCTTAACCCCCACCAAGTGTGAGTTTTTCCAGGACTTAGTTGTTTATTTTGGTAAAGTATTTGGTCAAAATGTGATACTCCCTGTTCAAGCTAAGATCTCTGCCATTAGCAACTACCCAGTGTTTCCTAGGTATGGCACATTTTTCAGATCATGTGGTGGCCATGAGCAAGTCACCAGTTTCCTCACAGCTCCCCGAGCGACACTGCAATGGGTGCGCCTTGCTCAAGGTGTGTGTTTGTTCACTGCTGTGTGTGTGGACTTGGATGGGTGAAATGCAGGGCGCAAATTCCTCGTATGGGTCACTCCACACTTAGTCAACTTCAGCAGACCCCTGTGACACTGAAAGATTGAAGATTGAAACTGGGAATGGCTGATGTCTGAGCTTGACTTTCTCTTGGCACCCCACATAAAGCTCTGACAAGCAGCAAGTGATGACTCTCTAGAAGATCTCCACATATCAATAGCGATCTCCCTTGCTACCTTGTTTCACCAGTGGCCTGAGGCAATTATTCACAAGTCAAAGCCTTGTTTTATTAACCTCTGGATATAACAAGACAGCTCTTTTTATGCTTATTGGCCCATTGAGCACGAATGGATTTTCTCAATGAGTTCCTCTTTTCTTTCTACAGGTTTCACACTTTTACACATCACTTCTGGGCTTGTCTCCAGGGTAGATCCTCCACCATTGACTTTGATTTCCTAGGTAAGTGATTCATCGCTGCAGGTCCAATGAGCATTGCATGGCCTTATTTTCCCTCATGTCCCTGATATTGTACACTCTAATGCAAAGTGAAGTAGCACGTCTAAATAGCCTGTCAATTCCCCCCCACCCTTTGCTCTCTGCAGGCTTCCAAAAAAATCTCCAGCTGGGACTCATTTCTAGCATGCTTGGGAATGTAAACGATACAGCAATATTAAGGGGCATTAAATTGCTTGATGACATTTCAGTGCCGTTGATAAAGACTGGCATTCATTCGAGTAAAAAAACAGCAGCCAGCAGATGGGCGTAAGGTAATTGTTTTTTAGAGTGACAACTTTTTCCCATTTCAGGAAAGAGTCTTGGAACGAACACAACTAGCATGTATCTTCACTTCTTGAATAAGTGAATACAAATTCAGCAAATGCATGAGAATTGATCAAATTCAAATTATATCGAACTGCTAATGAAAAGTTCACTTTGTGGTTTCCTGGCTCGCTAACCGAGGCCTCTTGTCTTGATATAGCAAACGCAATTCAAGACATGTAAAAACAAGGTCCACATTGTAGCTAAAGTGACTCTTTCTACTGCTCATCTTTGAACTGGAGCGTGGCTACAGGGTCTCTGTTCCACAACAGGAAAGTGTAAACCCATACTAAAATCAGAGGAAATGCTTCAAATCTGGTTCTTGGAGCTGAACCTTTCAAACCTTGTTTCCTTGCCATATGATCTCAATAAACCAAATCACTGTTGGCTTGAACACAGGCCGGCAGGCGCCTGAAGGAGGAACGTAATGAAAGCCAAATGTAAGTGACAAAAGAATAGGAAACCTCCACCATTCCCCCCATTTCTCACTCACTAGGTCTCTCTCACTTTGGGCAGAAGATTGTGTTTTGTTGAGCCATTTCTTTTCAGACATGTCTTAGGGAAGACTTTGGGCTCGGATTTCACAGTGTTTACAAGAACAAAATATTAGTGGGCTTCTTTTTATTATACGGTTCAAGGCTCACATTTGTATTTGATTCAATTATAGACAATAACCAAAATGGAGTATAACCTAAGAGTTCTCTTGTCCCGAGTAGACACAAAAAAATCCCCTAAAAAATCATTTGATCATTTGCAACGACAGGAGGTGCGGGCCAGGAAATGTGTCATCGGGTGGTGGCCAACAATCATTTTGACCCTCAACCTACTCACTTCCTCTTGGCTGCCAGCTCAATTCCCCCTGTATACCAAATAACAAACAGTATGAGCATAAAATGAACTGGGTTAACAAATTCTCAAAGTGTACAAAATTCTGTAAAGTTTTATAAGTATATTAACTTATGAATGGTAGCGCAGTGGGTGGCAGTTAGAGGTCTGGCACAGTTCAAAGCTCGCAGGTGACCCTCCTGGAAGGAAGTTGTTCTCGCCATGATTGCGTAGGTTTCCCCACAATCCCCTTAGGGAGTAAATGTGTGTGTTGCCCTGTGATGGACTGATGACCTGGCAAGGGTGTACCACTGCCTCTCGCCCTGTGACCCAGATACAGACCCGGTGACCCGGTAAAGAAGATTAATCGTAGATCTTAAACTAAGAATTAATCTTATAAAATACAAACTAGGATAAGCAACATGGAAAAATATCTGATATTCTCTTTAATATGTGTTCTTTGGTTACTATAGTAAGGTTGGTAGGGAGAGGTCAGTGACACAATTTTTTGAGATAGATGAGATAGAGATTTGACAAATGGGTTGCTATGGTAAACAGATTGGTCGCTATGGAGGGATCAGTGACAATATAATGTCAAAGTCACTGTGAGTAACATAAACTAAACCCCATGTCTGGTTGCTATGGTAAATGGCCATTATAAGTCAATGGTGAATAAATCATTATTACTTTTGCAAAATACTTTTGCACAGTGCTTGGTGTGTTTGAAGGCTCTATGAGAGGGGTGCTCATTACTTCGGTCGATGGAGGTGCTACCGGTCGATCGCGGCATGAAATTGAAACAATATCAGCCGATCATCCATCCTGTCACAGTTCAGTAAAGTTAGCTGCAGATTCACGGATTCGCTTTTCTCTGCTCAACAGCTCGAGACCAGAATGTTCTTAGTAAACAAATGACACATATCTGTGTTATGTAGCGGACAAACTACAGAACTTTTTTTATCAAAACAAGTTTCCCTCAGCATTCGCAGAAACACATTACCGTCTATGCGCAGCCCACTGACATGGAATCGCTTAGGGACCGTCTGCAAATTACCAGATCCAAAATATGTTTTACCCAGAATATGCCTAATAACTTCATTCTAAATTGTTCCATTACAACAAAATACATTGCTCCTCACCTGCATATTGTACTGCACGACTCAGTTTCAATAAAATATTTATTAGAGCATCATTTTTATTCTTGATTATTTGGATCAAAGCTCAATTGCTCCCATAAAAATCACTCTATTACCACCCAATTCAGGTCACACACAACTGTTCTAATGATTCAATTGAGTGCAAGTAATCAAATTAAACTCAAGTTATTACAAAAAATGCAAATAGTTAATTATTTAGAGTAGATCACTCTGTCATTCAAGTAGCTCGCAAGCTGAAAAAGTGTGAGCACCCCTGCTCTATGATATTCTAAGTTTGAACACCATTCTGAAAAGATACAGAAACCGGAATCAGAACAGTTTGAATCTCTTGACGGTTTGGTGGCTGATTGGAGTTCTAGGTAGAGATGCGTTTCGAATTTTTTTTCTGAAGCAAAAAAAATATAACAATTATGTTTATAAGCCAACATAATTATTAGAATAAACGATGACATTCTATATAATAGGCAAATAATTTTCCCATTTGTTTTTTAATGGCCATCAATTTTTGCTCTGAGAATGTTAAAAGAGAAGTACAGAGATGGTCAGAAGGAGCTGCACTGCGTTTGTGAATTTAGAAAAAGCCTATGACAGGGTGCCCAGAAAGGAGCTATGGTCCTGTATGATGATGTCAGGAGTGACACAGAAGTACTCCAGAGTAGTTCAGGATATGTATGAGAGGAGTATGACATGCTGTAGGTCAGACAGGTGGAGGAGGGGTACATCAAGGATTGGCTTTGAGTCCCTTCTTATTTGCTATGGTGATGGACAGGTTGACAGATGAGGTCAGGCAGGAATCTCTGTGGACAATGAAGTTTGCAGATGACATTGTGATATGTAGTGAGAGCAGAGAGCAGGTGGAGGAACACCTGGAAAGTTGGAGGTCTGCTCTAGAAAGAAGAGGAATGAAAATCAGTCACTGTAAGACAGAATACATCTGTCTGAACAAGGGAGGGGGGGGGGATAACGGTGAGGTTACAGGGGGCGGAGGTCAACAAGTGTGGTTGCGATAAAACCTTAAAAACCTTAATGCCTGCTTGACTATTGTTCCAGTTTTTATGTACAGAGCAACCATGGGTTAAAAGAAAAGAATAAATGTAATCTGATCTGGCAGTCTGTAAAAGTTAAGTCATAACTGCAGACACACTTATGGGTGGGAAAGCCATCACAACGAACTCTGTGATGATAGGTTGGCAAATGGAACACTGATAGACTGCCACCACATTTCATGACGTCTGAATCTCTGGAAAAATCATAAGGCAATTTTATTACCTTGTACTGATGTTTTAAAAACCAATGGCTTAAAACAACCCAGACAGACGAGCTGCATTTCCCCTTAAAGAAAGCTACACACTTTTAAACAATGTTTACAATTGAAAAGTAAACTAAACAGCAAAATATGAAAAATACACTGAACCAGTTTTTTTTCTCCTGAAAACCTACATTGTGAACATAGCATCTTTTTTGTGGTTTAGGTGATAAAATGTATTAGTAAAACAAAAATTCACGTTGGTCCAGAATCAGGAGAGTAATTCTAATTATGGTGAATTATGTACAAAATAGTAAGGAAGCTCATTGCTGACACACAAATACATTTTTTGGGAGAGTGTATCTCATAGTTATGAGATATGTATGTGATAATTATAACCTACTATTATGACTTGCATTTCCTCGTAATTACGAGATAAAATTGTCATTTTTGTATATTTCTAATTAATTCCGGTCCACCTCCCACCACAGCTCACCATTTATTTCCTACATTTGATCTGTGGTTCTAAATATAACTTTGAAACATTAGTTCCAAGTAGCACTTTTTGGATGTTAGAGCTCAATAACACCTTTGGTGGTTGGTTCTAAGTAGCACCTTTGGAGATAAAATGGCACCAAAAAGGTTTCCCATGATTACGAGCCAAAGAACCTGAACGATTTTTAGAACATATGAAAGTTATAATTATGACATACATATCTCATAATTTTAGCAGCAATGAGCCTCCGCATATATTTATAAATAAAAGCGGGAGTCATATGGTGATGCCGTGAGAGCCGATGGAGCCCAGGTGGTGCTCCATTGACCGGGTTACCCGTTGCCCAGGAAAGCGTGCTAGCCATTGGGCTGTCCACATTCCAACAGCGGCTGATGCAGTGGAGACAGGCCCAAATAGCTTGAAATGCGGGACACACTAGCACATCGAGATCCCACATCTCACTTTCGGAAACCCGTGCACCACTGGACTGAGTGGGGTGAGGGCACCCAGGAACTACCTCCCCACGTGTTACCTTGACCCCGCCCCTGCCTAGCCTGTTCACCACTATCTGCCACAGAGTGCTTAGTGACTGTATTTTTTTTTAAAGTGACTTAATTATTTATTGGTCCACTGTTTTCAATAAAACACCTGCATACATCCCTTTTTATTCACATGACAAGTAAACACATCTTCAATGTCTTCATTTTTTTTTTTAGATATAAAATAAATAACTTTGATGAACTTGTGCTTGTGTCATCTGTATGGATAAAGTGGAAGCCACTTAAAGACAGCCATAATAAGAACATTTTAAAAAGATGAGAAATTCAGGTGCTAAACAATAACAATGATCTCCAGCTACTCACCAAAGAAAAGAACTTTTTTTGTTTCTAAGCTGTCTGTAAAACAACTTTGGAACTTTTTATGCAATGTAGATGAGGATGTTTTAAACTGCAAAGAATAATTTTAATTTTTTATTTATTGGTGCTTTTTTATTTTTCACAGACAAAAAAAAACTTGTCAGGAATTTATAGCAATTTGTTGAAAAATAAAAAAATGGTGAGTTTAATTTAAAGCTTTTTGAAGCCAAAGTCTTATATATCTTATAAATTATATATATATGTATAATGTGATAAAAAGAGCTGTCTGATGTGGTTTCACTCTTAGAAAACCAGTCTTGATTTCGTTGAGGCTGTCTCTAAATTATGTTTATGAGATACAGAGATGCCAAAATCTCACATAGTAACACGCTGCTGAACCATGTCATGGTTGAAACAGAGATTTATTAATTGCTGTATACTTTAAGTAATCCATTCTTTTTATTTGCATAGCAAAATGCAGGATATTAATGACTGGATCCACGCCAGCAAAGCAGTCAAAAGGCTGAGCATCCTCCTTTGAAGCTTCATCGCTCAGAAAGCTTTGTACAAAATGTTTGAAGTGTCTGCCTGTATAATAATGATTTATAATTCTCTTGAACTGATGAAAATTTTGCTGGTAAAAATAATTTTTAAAATAAAATAAATTGTGCCCTGAGGGTCAGGCCGGGATTCAAAAGGAGATCACCCAAGAGCGGCAAATTATTTAATAAGCCACCAGTATCAGAATGGCTGGACGGACGGATGCAGAATGAGGCATTTCAAAGCGTGTCTAATTAAAATCAGTTTACTACCGTGTCAATCTTTTTTTGTATGAAACACCACAGCCAAATGTGAGTTTTGGAAGAAAAAACAAGCTAAACGGATCTTTGGCCAAAATCAGGATGGTATTGTACTTGCTTAAATAAAAACTGCATATGTATTTAAACAAAATGAAAATGTGCAAAAACACATATTTGAATGGGGGTGTGGAGTAACTAAAGCCCGTCCATCTCTCGTTCTCTTATTCCTCAGGGAAACGTAGATAAATAATTAAATTCACTTTCATCAACATGACTGCATAGTGATTAATAAAAGCTAAAAGCATTTTTGGGTTAATTTTTTGCAACCTTTGGGTGAAATTGCATGTAAAGATTCTGTGCCTTTTGTACATTAAATTATTATATAAACATTTATACATATTGGTACACAGAAAAAAAAAATCTCCACTTTATTTACCGTACTTAAAAATGCACATACTTTTTTTGCAAAAGTTTATAGCTCAAACTAAAGAGTCTCTGTTCCAATCACTTGCTTTCTTTAGTAGTTGAATTAAAAAAAACCCTCTGGTTTAGACGTTATTTGTGGTGTGTGTGTGTGTTTGCGTGTGTGTGTGTGTAAGCAACATAAATGTAAATGTTAAACTGGTTAATGATTAATTGGAAAATATTTTTTGTATTCTCTTTATTAAAACAATGGCTATTGAAAAAAATACTGTTTTGTTTTTTCAATAAGCATACATTTCTTCATCAGTTGCCCCGAGTTGCATAATATTTCATTTACTCTATTCAATAACTCTGTGGTTATGTAAATATCAAATTTATCCTTAATCTGTTTAAAATACAACACAGATTGTCACAACCAAACAAAATTAAAAATAAAATAAAATAAATAAAAATTGTTATTTAGTATAGTTGTGTGTAAACCTAGCACTATTTTGTTGAAACTATTTGTAAAGTTTGTAAAGGAAAAGTGCTTAATATCTTGTTATTTTAACAAACATAAACTAATTAACAACTTAGTCTGATCATGTAAAGAAAAAAAAAACGTATGTATTGCTGATATTACTTTATATTTGTAAATTTTGCAAACACTTCTTTTCCGTTTAGTCAACATTTTTGGGCGTTTTTTTTTTTGTGGCAATCTTTTTTTTTTAGTACAACTCAAGCTTCTTTTTTCCACAAATATTTTATATTACACAGTTCCACATACATCCTGAAACTGAACTTAACATACAGTTATGCGTATTAAATTGTCATATATAACATCTCAATTTGTTAGAAGATTTTTGCAGTAAAAAAAATGTTTGATAACAAAAAACAAGTGTCGAGACAAAATAAAACAATGTCAAAAGTATTTTAAATTTATTAGAAAAAACAGACAAACCTCCTCTAGACCCTATACATTGTTCCAAGAACTTTTTTTGTGACAGAACTTTGAAAAATACAAGCCATATCACAGGTCTTGTACTTCCAAGGGTTATCCCTTCTATTCACCACTAGATGGCAATAATGGCACCAATTTGGGTTCTGTAAAATCAAACTGAAATACGTTCGCAAATTACGTTTCATAACTCTTGTAATGTTCGTTTAAAACCAAAAATTTCAAACTAATTACCCTTAGAACTATGTCAGACACACTATCTGATTGCGGCGTGCAATAAAAGGGGCTGGTAAGGATCGAGCCTGTGAACGCACATACCAGTCACATTGTATCTTAAAACAACCTGAAGACAACGTGACTGTACGCTTGTACAGCTCGTGGGCTGTATGCTCAAAAAGCACTGTACGCTTAGGGTTAGACTTAGGGTTGGCGTAGTAGCATTGAAGCCACAAACAGTAGTGAAGAATGATTTAGGGGGCGCGGCTGGACTGGGCACGCATGGCTCTGTCCTTACCAGCCCCTTTTACTGCACTCCACAATCAAACCCCTCTCCACCTTTCAGTAATTTTAACAATTTTCTGTGAATACCTCTTGTAAATAAGGATTGGTTGTGTGACAAACTGGCCACTAGGAGGATATGGCATCTGATGTGCTGGAGCCCTTGTCATTTGATTGCTGCTTGCTGCTTGCAGCTTTATTCTATTTTTGTAATTCTTAGAAAAAAAAAGTGAATAGGCACGTCACACCAACTAAACGTTGTTTCCTATTGAGCACTTTTGTGTCAAAGTCATGCTTCTTTAATGGGTTTTACACCAAAAAAAATTTAATTATGCAGGTGGCCTTCTCGAATAAAACACTAAATATAAATAATTTTCCTCCTGAGCACACAGAGGGACAGAAGTAAACAAAGGTGAACCAAACCATGTCTTTGTTTATCCTTGTTCAAGTAACATGTCCCATAAGCTAGGAGTCTGTTTAATTTGAGAGATAATAACAGACAAATAGGAACAAGTGGCTCTGTCTAACAAATACATCACTGTGGAGAAGAATTAAATAAAACTGAGAACAGGATAATGTGCACTGCAGATGTGAAGGACTGTAATACTGTTTACTCGTTTAGAAACAAGTTAACATTTCAGGGTTTGATGGCCTGCAGCCAGTGAGAGGCTTTTAGTAAAAATGTCCATCACCTGAACTTGCAGCACTACACTCTTATAATTTAGAGTGTTTTTTTTTTTTAAACGTGATTGTGAATACTGTGCTATGGTGGTTTAAAGTCATTTTGTTAATTTATGATCTGTGGGACTCAACTACAAGATTTGCTATACAATGGACTACTTTTGCGTTCTGGATTTATCCAAGAATAAAGTCACCTGTGTGCTTTGAATGTGCAAAAAACAGCTAAAGCACCATCCAGCAAGCTGGGAAAGGGATTTAAATGATATGCAGCCTCATATTTACGCCATTCAATCCGAGTCACGCTGAACTTGTGTCTCATGCAACTGCTCTTTTAGCTCCTTTAAGCTTCATTAAACATTTTTTTTATTTATTTAAGTACATGCCAGGGCTTATGGTGAAGGTTTGGAAATGCATTAATTATTATCCATCGTTACATCCACCGATAAGTGCACAGCGGCCCCTATCTGCTCTCACACACTCACTGTGCAGTAGTGATAGGAAGTTCGGATCATTTTACTGACTCGGTTCGGCAAAATGAATGAAAACGAGTCATTTCATTAATTTTATTAATTTTAGTAAAATACCAATAAATATTGTGTGCTCCTTCCCTAACACATCTACTTACGTTATATCCACAATTCCGCAAATTTATAATTATAGACAAGGTAAATAAATATTACTTAAGCCTACCTGGGTCTTTAAGTCTTGTTCACCTCAACTCTGATCTGTTTTCTTTACGTTCAAATCTCCTTCGTTTGACACATTACTTCTCTCTGATGTTAACGTGCAGTCTGTGCACTCAGTCCGGACTGAGTCCTTTAGTTCTTTTGTCACGTGACCGCTCCTTATATTAACCAACACTGTGAGCAGGGACCCACAATGATTAGTTCTTTAGTCCATTCTATCTTTTCTGTTTCCGGCTCATACGGCATTGGTTAACATTACAGAA
Source organism: Danionella cerebrum (assembly GCA_007224835.1). Taxonomy (NCBI): domain Eukaryota; kingdom Metazoa; phylum Chordata; class Actinopteri; order Cypriniformes; family Danionidae; genus Danionella; species Danionella cerebrum. Next base: position 174,406 of record SRMA01025190.1, on the reverse strand, counting down.
CGGTCATGAGCCAGAGGCCGAAAAGAATTATTAGACATGCAAAAAAAACTGGTCATTCGGTTTCCAGCTCATGACCACTCCGTAAAGATTAGTTCTTTTATTGAGTCCTTTGGGTCCGTTCCTTTTTTTGTCATTAACGTTGAGCAGGTTATGCTCGAAAAACCATAGGCTTGTTGCACATGCGCCACTGAACGAATCCCTCTCCAACACGACTCGTCACATTAAAGACTCGTTCAAAAAGAACGAATCATTCATGAACGACACATCGCTACTGTGCAGTCATTCCAGGCAAAAAGCACAGTTATAAACTTCCTCCATGCATCTGATGTTTGCTGTTCAATAATCTGTTTTTTGGGGACAAAAGTTATGTTCACTTATAACTTATGTTCACAAGCCACTGTTGTAATACTGCAAGAAAACGGTGAAAACGTAAAATTCTGTCAAACTTTGCAGACGATTTACATAGCGGAATGCTGGTCTTCACCATATACCCTCTGTTGTCTTTTTTTAAGCTACAAACACACTTTTTCTAAACATTTACTCCTAACTAGAACTCAGTTAGTGCTATTACTTCTAGGCGGAAATGCATCACAAGTCTAAGTGCAAGTAGGAAAAAAAGCCTTTCTGCTGTTAAGTTCAAGTGGACAATCGAGTTCAGTTACAAAAGCTGCTAAATACCCATTCCATCACAATTTGATGAACTCATGCCTCTATGTCATCTATGCTTTTTTTTTTAATCCCCTTATCATTGCCTAAACTAGCTCCAATTTACAAATTCTTGTATGAATTTAGGTCATTTTAGTAGATTGTGCAAAAAAATGCTAGGCCAGCAATTATCAAGTGTGCTCTTTTCTGCTCTTAACTGAAGACAACACTTAACAAATGCCTTCATAAACCTACATAAAATTGTAACACACGTTTATAATGATTTAAAAGAAATATACTGTGTTCTCGGGCTAAGTGATATGAGAACAATTCAATTGATATTGAATTGAAACGATCTATATCAATTGATATTTAATATTTATCAATAGATAATTTAAGAATACAACACAGATGTTTAATATTTTGCTGGAAAAAAATTTTGTTTTAACACTATATATTTGAAGAACAAAAACTGTGATTGACTGTTGCCCTGTAATGGACTGGCTACCTGTCCTCGCTCAATGTGCACCGGCAGTCCCCCGTGAACCTGAAAGTGACTTTTATGTTTTGTCAATGATATGATAGGGATGCTTATTCAATGGCTGGAGTTCCAATTTTAGTTTACGTCTATCTTAGTTGAAAGAGAAATTGGAATTGGCTCCTTTACGCTAAAATCTGCAAACAATTTGACCCCAGCAATTTAAAGCCTCCAGAATATGATTTTTTGCTAAAAGGTTAGTGTCTTGGGTAACTAATATCCTTGTTGAATACTTAACAATGCTCTGAAATGCTGATTTTATGTCTTGAATTTTTATGACATTTGCAGCACTAAGTCTACCCTGTTGTTCAAGTGGGGATCCAGACCATGAAAATTTTCCACTTTAAAACGTAATGTTGAGGAGGGTCAACACAGGAGTCTTTCTCATCTGAGGAGGATGCCTCATAATTGGGAACCTCCTCAAGATTATCCTGTGCCTCAAACACATCTGTTTATATGTCACTTTCACTGCCAAAAACCTGTGACAAAATCTTTGCTTAGAGGCCATTTTCAATTAAGAGAGCATAAAGAGATTAGAATTAGAAAGCATCTGTCCAAGATTTTATAGATTGGCACCTCCCCTGCAAACCATGTGATTTATGTTTTCCCCTCCCACAAAAAAAAAAAAAAAACATGGGAAACGGTTCTCGCAAGATTCCCCCTCCCCCCATGTCATGTCAACTGTCAGTGGTTCCTGCAACACTACAGGTATGGTTGTGTTTGTTTTATTTATATTATACTTAACAAAATCAACATTAGCGTGTATTATAAAATCAAAGCATTATCATACAAAACAAATATATGTCGTTTTTTTCTATTACTTATGGTTTACACAGTTAAAAGACACCGGGGTTAAATTCACCCCGGGAAAAATAGTTCGGACAAAATGTGTACAGGCCAGCGTAACATGTTCTCCCATTGAAATTATCGAAAGTCATTCATATGGCAGCACAAAAAAAAAACATACATACACATCTACATTCGTAAAATTTATGTCATATTGACCCAAAGAATAATAAGGGTTTTAAGCTTATACTTTTTTTTTGGTCAGAGCCATCACAACAAAACCTCTGTCTAATATGATAGAAATAACATTTTTAAATTGTGCTTTTTAGTCGTTGTAAATTCACATTTGAGATAAGAACCACTTTTATCTTGAAATTATTTTAAAACTAATCAAAAATGTGGCTCCCCCACATGTGTGTTCTTTTACCGTTAGTGTCATCGAGGCCCATTCAAGTTTTACATGAGGGGAATCTCATGCTTTTCTTTATAAGGGCCACTAACCTGTGTTTGCTGGGTTACATAAAAGACCTTACCAAATTGAGTAAGAAAAAAAAAGTGATTTGATGCAAAATTTGCCACAGCTCCAACTTGCTCGCAGAGTAATTGCCTTTTATTGTAATACAGGGCAATGTGAGAGTAAATATTAAAAGACAATTGGCAAATATTGGTCCAGTATGGTGAACAATTAACAAAATGTGTGGCAAACTGGGTTTCATATAATAATAATAATAATAATAATAATAATAATAATAATAATAATAGTAATAATAATAATTTGATATATGATTTAATTTACAACTAATGATGATTATCCAGAAAAATAGCTTTTAGGAACAGTAAGTCGGGATATATTTTCAAAAATCTTTAAACAAAAACAGTCCCAGCTCAAAAAACTATAGACGCACTCACAGGCAGCATGTGGAGAAAACAGCAAATCACTTCCTGCAGGATGATATTTTCAAAACGAGTGATTTACTAAAAGAAACAGATATCTTAGATCTAATAAATGATAATTCATCATCCTCCATTGCAAATGTACTGGGGTTGTGAAAAATGCATGAATTACTAATTAATGAGGCATTCTGAGCAGATTTACATATTCATAAAGGTAGGATTGAGTAATTGGCATATGCATGAGAGAGCTGAGTGATGGTTTTGAGATAATAACACATGCCTTCATAAGAACCTTTATTTTTTTCTAAATTCCTCAAAAAGCAGAGGGAGGGAAGATGCTTTTAAATTTCCATTACGTATTCATTCTTCCCAAAAGAAATGCAGTCAAATGCTTTCAGAGATAAACACACTGAGGGAATGCAATGATGTGAAACAGTATGTAAAATTACATTTTGTGAAATATTGCCCTATACAGATTCTTCAAAAGTTCATTTAGCAAACGGATGTGCCCAACAGCCATGCGGAGAGATTCTGAACGTGACTGAATCCTGAAGTGAATACTGCTTTCAAAGAGAAGTGAAGGCGGGGAAGATAGACATAAAGCTTAACAAATACATTACTGGTAAGCATTCGAAACCATGATCAATCATCAACAAGCTCAGTACACTCACCCGTGTAATCCAAAGCAGCTAAATTCCAAATTAAATACAGAATTCAACAGACCTCTACAACAGCGGTGCCCACACTTTTTGAGATTTTGAGCTACTTATAAAATGTCAAAGTCAAAAAAGTGTCTACCTACTACAAAAATGAAAAATGCATTTACTTATGAATTTATTCACAACTCTTCATATGCTGGTGTAGCTTGCACAACGCAATATTGCTCAATGCAACTATATACAAGTACATTTTAATCATCACTTTACTCTGATGCCCTGGACTGAATGGAATAGAAGTAGTGATTTAAATAGAAATTTGAGGCTGTTTTAGCTTTTGTGGTCCAGACTCGTCATAGTAGAATAGTCCATTGATTATTTGAACCTACTATTAAAACCAATAGCAGTATAATTGAGTGGAGGAGTCCAGAAGGAGGAAAGAAGAAACCATTCAAATTGAAGCTCTCCAAATCTCTGAGCTATGGATCTGACCAACCAGTCTATTAATAGCCATTTAACTAAACCGTGTGTTAAATAAAATAACTGCTATGTAATATATTCTGTTAAGAGGAATAAAATGGTAAACTTCTGTTGTAAATAAACAGCAATTCTATCACCATCATCATCACATCATCAAGTCTAATCCCAAAAAATTCTACTATACTCTACCGCAGGCACATGCATGGATTACAATAAGCAGTCGCTGACGCTCACTGCGCAAATTCTAGACAAAATTGACAGTCATTTTAACAGGCTGCTGCAATGCAAGGCTTTAACACTTGGTCAAACCATATATCAGCAGAATAATGTTGCATGTCCAGATAGATAAAAAGTTAGTCTCAAACTTGTTCATCAATCAAGCGACAAAATGACTGAGGTATTTACTTCAAATGGTTAATGCCATGCAATCTGCTCACCAGGTTTAGTTTTAGTCTTTTTAAAGAAAATTATTTTAGTTTTAGTCACATTTTAGTCACCAAAAATGAAAAGGTTTTAGTCAATGTAGATTAACATATAGTTGGTTAAATGTCTTAATAGGTTATATCATAAGATTGCTATGTTTATTGAACTCTTTAAAAAATTGTGTATTAATGAATTAAGGCTCTATTTCACATAGTCTTTTTTATTAATAAATACAATGATACATATATATGATCTACTAAGGAATATGTAAAATAAAGTGTTAACACAATAGAATTTATTGACCTTACTTTAAAAAAAGCCAAGAACAAAAACATTGTTAGTTTGGCAATTGTGGCTTTATTTTTTACAATTACCTAAAATGCAATAAACACATGTATGCCAAAAATAAAAGCAATGGAGGAAAAAGTGGTACCTTGAGATACGAATTCTTCGAGTTACGAAATGTTCAAGACACGAAAGGTTTCGCTGGAAATATTTTGCTTCGAGATACAAAAAAAGTTCCAAGATACGAAAAACACCAACAGCTCTGCTCTATTATCCGAATGTTAAGTCTGACGTCACGCTGTGCTTCTGGGTCTTGGCACTTCATTCTCCCGTTGCAGACAGTGCTAAAAGGGGCTGATACGCTTTAAAACACTTTAAATCAGTTTTAAATCAAGCGAAACATTATTTATAGATTATCAATAATGTGTTATAACAAATGTTTGAGTCAAAGTGTCCTAAAAGAAATAACGTTTATAAAGTGGAGAGCTGTTCTGTAGCACAACTTAGACATACCCTGTAATGTGCTCTCTCCCTTCTCACATGCTCAGTACTGTCTACAGTTGTGCTTGAAATCGTGTTGATGTTAGTATTTTGTGAAATATCTCGAGAAAGTTAACTTTCATACGTAGTGCTGTAATGTTTTCTGCCATCCGTTCCACCTCCTCCGACACATCGCCTCCCTTGCAAGGTAAGGTTTCACATTTGTGTACATATTACGTATTTTGCATGTGTTTTATTCTATTTTATTATCATTTATTACATAAAAAATGTGTAGATTTAAGGATTGAAGAAATGTTACTTGATTTTTCTCTGGTTTTTCATTTTTTATCTACTTATACTGTTGTTTCTGAGAGCCGTTGCACGGATTAGGCGCTTTACATGTAAAACTTGCTTTGAGATACGAACGCCACCCTGGAATTTATTAATTTCGTATCTGGAGGTACCACTATACTTATAGATTTAAAAGCATGAAGAAAAAAAGGAAATTGAAGTTTTGAAAAATAAATTCCTGGAAAATAGTAAAAAAACTGTGGTCACAAGCGTGCGTCTTGTCAAGTTTTCATCATAACAGAGGCATTTATAGCTCATAATAGTCACTATAAAAAGGTTAAAACAGCTCACACAAGTCATATAGGGCACTCCTGCTCTACGCCCTTTAATCCTGTGTTTTTTGTTAGTTCTTGTTTCTTTTAAGTTACTTACAAACTGGGAGCAGAGAACTGATTGCAGTGCTGGAAAGGAAGTGTCCATCTAGAAAAAAGGTCCCCCAGGAACTTGCTTCATTTTAGTTTACCGGTGGACTATTCAATTTTGTTAATCAGTTTGAGGAGGTTTGGTCTGTTATTTGTTAAAATATATGTAGTTATTAAGGCAAGATTAATTTCAATGTTATCCTATGTTTGGTAAAATATTGTTTATTTTCAAATTAATTTTGATTGTTTCTAAGTGGTATTTGTTTAGATAATTGTTCTTGTGTTTTGTTAATGGACTAGTCCTTTTGTATTTAAATTACCTTGTCTAGTTAAATGGAGTTGTTCCGAGTTGGAGTTGTGATTTGAGTTATGTCTTTGTTGTTCTCTCTTGATTTGCAAGTTTGATCTCTGTCAATCATTTTTTTTTTGTTATATCAAATTTGCCATAATTTATTAAAATGTTCATTTTAGAAAGTCTGCATTCCTGACCTTGACTGTTCGGTCCCTCAAAGGCCTTTAGCATGAGGACTTTTCAAATAGGTGATTAAAAGGTTGTTTTTTATGGCATCATTTCATTCCATGAGGTCAGCTTTCTAAAGACTTAATGCAGATGGGGTGGGTCCAAGAGTGTTTGGATGGGACAAGTGTGTATGTCATTCAGAAAACATCTCCGCCATTGTTAGGAGAACTCAGACAAAGACCTTGTGAAAGCTGACCCAAATATGGTGAATTAGCAGAGAACAAAAACATTCAGATGGTTCCTAGGTTTTCTTTACAACTATGCGTCGCCGAATGACAAGTTCAACAAAAACATGTTGAGTTTTTCACCCGGGCCTATTGTGTTCCCACATTAACTCCAAGCTGAGCTCTTTGAGCTCTTCCAGAATTGTGTCTGGAATCCATGGGTCTGCAATGGCTCTGTCAGCGGGACAGGCCTTGAATGCGCTACACACCGTTTGCTTCAATGTTCTTTTCATTTTCACTGCCTTCTTCCCCACTCAGCAACTTGGCTTCCATGCATGCTCAAGCTAATGGTTGATAGGGCAAGAGAGAAGCTAAACAATTGAAGATGGGCCTCTGTGCCAAATGTTTAGAGCATTAGGCGTCACACAGAGAGGAATCCTTTGTGTTCGAACTTATTGTTTGGATGGAAAATGTAAGATCTCATTCTCAAAGCACAAGCACTCGGATAATACATCAAGGTGCCTTGGTAAAACAATCATTTGATTCCCACTGGGACTCGATGGTCATAATTACTTCTGGATCACGGTGCACCGGCAAATGAGGTTCATGCAACATCTGGTCAAGCAAGGCCAATGGGAGACCAAAAACTAATTGCAAGTGTAATGGCAAGTCTCGCTTTTAAAAAACGTGAATAACAGCTGCCCTTATCAATCAGATGCAGATGATCACTATCACACACAAGGGGGCTTGACGGCAGAGGTGAAGTCTCACAAATTAGCCGCTGCATTAGAAACGCTCAAGTTTTACTTTAACCTTGCAGGACTTTTTGGAAGGCGCTTCCGAGTATGTGGTCTGATTGGGGTTTTGGCAGAGGAACAGAAAGCCTGGTGGGTCCACACATCTCGGGATGCTGGTACTCCACACTAATCCATTTTAAACCATCTGTGAAATTAGCAAGATTCCTTAAGTCCTTCACCTCCAAGGATTAAAAATGGCCCTGGGTCTGAGCCATCTAATGTATGCAGATGTATGCATGTCTGTTATCAATCCTAACTTCTGAAGCTATAATCACACTTTACACTCTACATGACAGATGCTTTTTGAAAAGGCAACTACTTTGAAGACAATTTTGGTGAAGTCTGTCTCCTGCATCTTAGTTGATCTTTGAATTCAGAATATTCTCCAATTTATGTTATATCATATAAATACGAGCCGTCTTTGTGAGACTTCCTCCCCCCTGCAATTCTCCACACTCAAGTTGAATAGCAGCATGACATTCAGCCCAGTATTCTGCAAGTATGTCAAAAACAAACTGAACCATTCAAAGCATAAGAAAAAAAGGAAGGCATTTCAGAGTTCAAACATCTTCTGAAAGTCTGGGCTACATGGTAAACAAAAGCATAGACAAATGCTACCTGCAAAAAAGGCCTCTATGAACTGCTACACAGCCATGTGTTCAAGTTTCCCCTCTTGGCTCAATCTCTAGCTATTAGATTAATTTCACCTGGTTGAAATCAATACCGCTACACCCTCAAACCTTTTCACTCAAAATTTAGGGCAAGCCTAACCAGCAGTCTCCACCAGGGACAAAATTGTAGACCTGCACATGCGTGTGATGGGTAACTGAGAAGGTGAAAAGGCAAACACTCCTGGTGTTATTGTTGAAAGTTGGGCGGCATAGTGTCAAAATGGGTATCACTGTGGCCTTTCATTTAGAAGGTTGCCGTTTTTGAGGCTCACCGATGACCTTCCTGGGAGGAGTTTGCTTGCTCTGACAGTGCATCTGTTGGTTTCCCTCAACTTCAATCCCAAAAACATAATCTCTGACCCTGCTGAGTTGACTTGTGAAATTACCAATAATGACATTGTGCTATAACAAAAAGTAAAGAAGTCGTAAAAGAAATAACGTTTACAACGTGGAAACTTAAAGAAACCCTGTAATCCGTTCTCAGAAGCATTCTCTCCAGTACGCTCAGTACTTTTTACACTTGTGCTTGAAACCGTGTTGGTGTTAGTAATTCGTGAAATATCTCAAGAAAGTTAACTTTCATATGTGTAATGTTTTCTGCCATCCGTTCCATCTCCTTCGACACATCGCTTCACTCTCAAGGTAAGGTTTTAACTTATACGGTTTTAGTATTAGTTGATTAGACATTTTACAAGTAAAACTTGTTTCAAGATACAAAATGCCACCCTGGAACGGGGGTACCACTGTATATATTTTTATTATATCAAATACTGCATTGAATAAAAATGGAAATCCTGCAGTGTGGCACATATATTGACAATTTTATTCATCTTCATTTTTATAAGAGGGAAAACTTGAAAAAATAACAGTAAATCAAGCAATATGAAAAATTAAGATAAACAGGTGTGCTGACCAGATCATCTCGGAGCAGCTCATTAGTTTCAGTGGCAATAGCACTGGACTCAGGAGTAAGCACTTCCAGAACAGTAAAATATTGTTCCAGACGACTCATTTCGATGTTTAGTCATCAGGGCCATGAAATAACAGGCCTGTCACCTACGCACAGCAATAGAGTATTAATTATTATTTGGAGCCCAAACACCTACATGTTTGTACTAACACTCTGACAGTTCATCCAAACAGGCCATTTAAAGCCTGCTGCAACATCTTTCTCCGTACCCCCCCATTCCTCCCAGCGAAACCTTATGCAGAGAACAAGGCCGTGTCTATGGAATAAAAAAAAAAACTGTTAAATGGAAACAACAATAGTCATGTCCCCTTCAAAATTAAGTAGTCAGTATCCAAAAGAAGCACGAAGCCATATGTGCAGTGCTAGACTGCCTTCGGGGCTAAAGATTTGTAATGCAAGCTTTGAAAATTACAATAAGATTTATAGTGCTGCAATATAAGTCTAATTTTCCATCTACCACAGGGCGCTTCAGCAGCTAAGAGCTGACATAGACGTCTATTATACACGCCACAGTTAAAATGTGGTTATTTTACGCATACTCTCGGGTAAGAATCTTACTCTGCACTCTGGTACTGGAGAAAAATGATTGATTAAGATCACAAAAGATCACATGAATGCTTTTCCAAACACATTTGAAGTAAGTTCTATTCCAGATACAGGGTCTTTTAGTTTGATGACAACAAACCTCAGGAAACAGTAAGTGAAAAAGTCAGTTCATTGAAAGGCAGGCAGCGTTTAGGGACTTCTTCTAGATCTTGTCGATGACCATGTGCGTTTAGTGTAATTAATATCAAACACAACTTTGCTTTTTAATTAGAGCTGCCAATCGATTTAAAAAACTATTAACAAATTAATCGCACATTCTTTTGCAATTCGTGATTAATCACAAAAAAACACTGAACCTTTTTAGATATGTAAATAATTAATACAACAAAGGCAACAAAATTATTTCAATTCAAAATCAGATAAATTTTTTATTTGTTTTTGTAACAGATTTTCTCATGTAAACAACATATCTGCGATTAAACCGTCAACATCCTCTAAATTAACAGTTTGCTTGAAAACCATTCATTATATTTCCCTCCCGCTTATTCTCTTTTTGGGTCACGGGGGTCTCCAGCACACATTAGGCGAGAGGCGGGGGTAAACCCTTGACAGGTCGCCAGTCAATCGCAGGGCGTTTGAAAGACATATTTATTTTAATTCCTTGATCACAGTTTTTTGATCACAAGAACACATAGAACTCAGATCACATGACCAAGGCGGAAGTAAATACATGAGCAAAACTATAAAATGAGTGAAAAGGCAGACACTAAAGGCATGTATATAACAGACTGTGACAAAAATTCCTTGCTTGGTCTTACCCTTACTTCCATGCATGTTGAACACATAGTAATACATAAAAGAAACTGCATAATTGCTTCATTTCTTTATTGCTTTAAATGGTTCAAATTACTTGCATGTGTAACGAGCTAATTTTAATACAAAGGTGACACAATATGCGTCACATTATTGGGACGTTTAACCTGGAAAAAACAAATAATGTAAATTTAGGTTCAGTTCCATTTCTCTCACTTGCCCCTCCCCTTAACCTACCCTACAGTCCGTGAAACTGAGAGCTAAGAAGGGCTTACAACATCTAGATATTCAATTGGGACACCCCTACGAAGCCAAACGTGTCAGCCAAGTGGTTATGAAGCATCAGCAAATTGCTCACTTGTGGTTGTTTTAAAAAATGTAAACAAACAAATTTGGCATATGCAAGACTATTGTTAATGTTATTAGGCTACTAATAATGTGTTATTCCTGTAAATCAAGCAATTGTTTTTTATGATTTGGTTCAGATTTTGTCATTACCATCAGGTCAGTAAAAATAAAAAGTAGCTTTTATGAAAAAGTTCCCTTTTAGTCAGTCTCAGGAGCCGACTGATGGAACGATTCCTGGAAGAGTGACTGAGTCCGCCATTTTAAGAGGCCAATGATGCACGTCATTGTGCAGGTGTGGGTGATTAGCAATCATCTGGGTATTTAAGTCTAGTTAAACCTACACTCATCCTGCGGTTTCCTTTGAGAGTACTGAGTGTGTCTCAAACGTTGACACTTACAAGCTGATAAGTATTGGATGGTTGTCTTACCTTGCACTCTGATGTAGCTTTGTGAGATAATGTAGTAGCCATACCGTAGCACCTCTGATCCTTTCAGTCGCTTGTTTCACAACGCAATGGGCAAAGAGGAATTTATCTCGTCAAAAGACAGTATTGAGAGATGCTTAGAGGTTTTGGGCTTAAAAAATGCCTGCGTTGCTTGGCGTAAGTTTTTGTTCTGCAACGAGATGGCAAAACACACATTGGAGTCAAAGTCTTATTTTAACCTTCTAAGCCCTGAGGCCTATTTTCTGAAAATCCTATACCTTCATTTTATAAGGCATTTCTCAGCTTTTACAAGGTCTAAACTGCAATCTTGGTATCAAAATGAAGATGGGTTCTTGGGGGGTGGTGTGGATGAGTTAATTTGACAGTCAAGAACACTGGGTAAGAGTAATTGATGTTGGAATGGCCTAAAAAAAACTACATGTTTCCTCTAATATCTCCTTGTTTTACTTGTACCGAAGCAAATAAATACAATCAATTGTAACCACTACATGTCAAGGACATCTGTAGCAAGTTTGGTGTCCATACTACAAGAAACTAATATTCTGTACAGGTTTTGATTGAACAAAGTTCAGGCGTAATCCATTTCGGCATAGTTTGGCACAATAATTGAAATATGGAAAAAATCTTGTCCAAAGCTTCTGCTACGTTCATGGTCTTCTTTTCTGGCTTAAGGGACATGATTTCAGGAAAAAAAAAACTCCTAAAGAAATGCTGTAAATGGTTTCGAGATGTTGTTCACGTCCCTGTGAGAGGAGAAAACAGAAAAAAATGGGTTACAAACACATTTGGCCAAGTTTCGGTTCAAGATGCTGACGATCTGCAACATTCGACTGTGCGTTCATCCTGGAGATTGCTTCGGAACAATAGACCTGAAGGACGCATACATCCACATAGCAGTGCTTCGGTTTCACAGACCCTTTCTGAGGTTTTATTTCGAGGGGCAGGCCTACCAGTACAGTGTCCTACCCTTTGGTCTTTCTCTATCCCCTCGCACATTCTCTGGGGTCGCGAGGGTGGCTCTCGCCCCACTCTGCTGAGTTGGAACCAGCTGATTAATCTTAGGGAAAACGTGGTTCGGCACATGTACCGTCTAAGTCCAAAGGTCAACCAAGAGAAGAGCAATATATTTTTTATTGGTGAATCTGTAAACCTTTCAGGGGCTCCTGGGGCATATGGCAGCCACAGCCCCAGTGATTCCACTCGGGCTCCTGCATATGAGACCACTCCAGCTTTGGCATCGTTCTTGGGTTCTGAGTTGGGCAAGGCATCGAGGAGATCTTCGGCTCTAGGTTGCGCTAGCCATCAAACACAAAATCTTTGGCAACAATACAAAAGAGAAGTATGGGGAATGTTCAGTGATGCTGTGGGGCTGTGTTCTCTTTCAGAGGCCCTGGAAACCATGTTAGTGTACAGGGAATCATGAATGCTTTGAAACCCCAGGACATTTTAAAGCAAAATCTGGTGGCTTATGCCCAAAAACTGAAGATAGAGGGTCACTGGGTCTTTCAGCAAGATAATGACCCAAAAAATGTGGACAAATCTACAAAGAAATGTTTCACCACACACGGAATCAAGCTCCTCCCATGGCCATCACGATCCCTTACCTCAATCCATTTGGAAACCTGTGGAGTGAGCTGAAGAGGAGAGGAGTCCTGTCACTGGAGGATTTAGAGATGAAGATCCCTCTTTCTATGTTCTCTAGTCTTGTGAAACATAATAAGCTGCTGTTTTGTTGGAAAAAGGGGCTTGTACAACTTATTAAACATCAGGGGTGCTAATAATTGTGGCACCCATGATTTGATGTAAAAGAATTATTCCTTATTGTGCTATTTTTTTCCACTGAATAAATGCACTTGAATTAAAGGTTGGAATTTTCCAATGTGGTCCTTTGATATTTTTTAGAAGCTAAAGAACACATTTTAACCAGGGGTGCCAATATTTACGGAGGGCACTGTATGTTGGTCAGGTGATTGAACGATTATGCTTTAGCCCAACACACTGAAAGCCTTTTTCTTTTATGTATGTAGGACCCATTTTATAGCTCAAAAAGTACAAAAAACAATTTAAAAAATGCAAAAGTAAACAAAAAGGTGACATTTATAGTAATTGCATTTTTTTCAAAAGTGTATGACACAAGTTATAGATGAGTTTCAAAGTATTAAATAGTTATGTGCACAGATAAACTGCACAATTTCTTTTTAAAACGATAATGAAAGTAAAATAAAAATATCTTAAGCTTTTCAGTCTTAGTTTTTTTTTTCTTAAGTGAACCTCCCGATATATTTGCAGTGTTCCAAATTTGTTCCAATAAAAATTTCTTTCTGGAGCAATTCTTATTTTCTCCTTTAAAGCTTGAACAATTGTCCTATTTCTACATTTCTTATCAAAAATATATTTTACCATTTATTATGGAATTATTATTCTAAGGTATGTGTAAACATTTAACAACATAATGTAAATATTTTGCATTATGTTATATTTTTATATTTGTGTATAAGCGATATAAGGGCTATTTACTTGTAAAAAGTGGAATTAACTATAACTGCAAATTCTCTCATTTCAATTGAAAATAGTATTTATTTAGCATTTATTTATCTAATTTTGAATGTATTTATTGTATTTTTATTAGTAATGGATTTACTGAGGATTCCTCAGCTCATGCAGTTTGCACCCATGTGATTAAATCACCATTAATGCACAGAATATTAAAAATACTGTTTATTTCTGTAGGAAATAATCATCTTTTATGTAAAAGTTAATAAAAAATACAACTCACAAGAAATAAAACAAAATGTCTCTTTAATTTGTAAGTGTCAACAGCAGTACAAAAGATGGAGTGACGGTGAGACGATTTTCCCATTCGTGTAGTCTTTCTTTTATGGAAAAAGAGGAATTCTTGAGGTAAATAAGCAAACAGACAGGGACACTCTCACCTGTCGCCATACATCGGTGAGTTGGGGGTAAACTGTAGAAATGGTGTTACATTACAATATGCCAAAAGCTGCTTGTGGGGAGAACAACCTGGACATTTGTACACTTTGTGTCGAAACACGGTGAAAATTGTCTCTCGTCTGGTTTCTTTTATTCAATATAATAATACTACCATTACAGAGAAGGCTCTCTGGACATACAACTGTGTAATTAAGTTTACCTCACGTCAATACTGCACATGGAAACCAATGACTTGCTGGTTTACATACTAAAGCCAAGCAAAAGTATTTTTCTTAAACAATAATATCCTTAGCAAATAGCGTCTTTCAAACTGTATAAAGAAGAATGTGAACACAAATGCGATGGCAACCTTTTTTTTTTTTTAAAGACAATTAAAAACTTTACACTGGACTGTACAAGATCTTATGATAAAACTATTTACATTTTTAGACTTTAAACTTTTTCCCATGAGCAGCAACAGATACTATTCTATATTTCTAACAATACCTGCCATGTATCACTGCTCCTGCTGAGAAACCGGTCTCTACACACTCTCACGCACAAAAAACGAAAGGAAAAAAAGGGGACTTGAAACAAGACCGACGAAAGGAGCCACACACAGTGTTGCTTTAGAGACTACAGAAATCTAAGAGCAAAGTACCTTTGACAACAGCATACATTGTCCCTGACAGCAACATTTTACTCGTACGAACAGCAGCTAGCATGTCAGTCCAGCATGTCAGTAATTGTGCTGATTAAATTAACAAAGACTATCCCACAATATACATCACAAAGTCCATACAAAAAAAGCAGTACAGTAATATACGAAGAAACACCCAAGCGTTGTCCTCAATTATTGTTCCTAATTTGCATTATTATGGCAGTGACATGTTTGTTTTAAAAAAGAAACATGATTAAGACTTGCTGTTGAACAGATGGGTTATGCTTCTTAAACACTATGAGCAAAATACTGTATGAAAACCTGGGTTCTGCACAGTGTAAAGCAAAAAAACAACAATTATTATAAATATTTGCACATCCCCCTATAGATTATTGAGAAACTATCTATTTAGATGATGCATGACACTCCGAATGATGGGCAACAATTACAAATTCTGTCAAATTTGGCACACCACCAATTACTTTCTAGCGCCAGAGTTAAAAAACAATTATTATTTCAAGATTTGTCCATAGCCAGCTGCAGCTTCAAATCCGTGTATCATTCTTTCTTTCAGCTTTCAATTTAAAAAAAACAATTTTTTTCTTTCTCGAAAACAAAAAAAGTTTTGGGACAAAGTTTGTTTTATGGGTATGGGTATTAAAAATAAAGGTAAATTGTTGTAATGGATAGCTACATTTTATTCTGTCGTCTGAAAAGAATCGCAACGAGAAAGGATGAGTTAACAGTGGAAAAAATTGGAAGGATTCGAAGATTTTTCGAGTATTCACTCGATGCCCATTTGCTTCAAGGTCTCAGAAATTGAGGCACGAGTTTGGTTAGGGTGGAATAAATCTTTGAATAAACTCCCATTTTCGCAACTCTTGCACCAAAAAACTTCCGGGTCTAGTGGCCCTGTGGCATAGTGGACGGTAACATGGGTTTGAATCCTGAACCCCCCTCTTTCTACCTGATTCTCTTCCTGTGTCAACACTGTCCTGTTTGTTCAGAATAAAGACAAAAAGCCCCCCAAAA
Source organism: Danionella cerebrum (assembly GCA_007224835.1). Lineage (NCBI taxonomy): Eukaryota > Metazoa > Chordata > Actinopteri > Cypriniformes > Danionidae > Danionella > Danionella cerebrum. Next base: position 158,607 of record SRMA01025190.1, on the reverse strand, counting down.
AACCCTGTCCTTCCGGATCATGGTGAGCAGACCCAAAAGAAAAAAATAAATGATCGTAAATAATTTTTGCTTAACCAAAAATTTAAAATCATATTTCCTTTTTTTTGTTTTCATGTTCAGAATGAGAAAAAAAAAAGTTCATTTTGATTTTTAAATTGGAAATCAATTGATCAAATGGTACACGGACTGGTCGAGCTTGGAGTGCATGGTTTAGCCAAAACTAGCGCCTCAATCAACAGGGACCAACGCGAATTCTGCTATTACATGAGGTACAGTGAATTGTCAGTTGTGATTCATTCTTTAACACGCACACACACACACGCACACGCACACACAAAAACACATCATTTGTACTTCAGTAAGTATTCATGAACAAAAATAGAATTCTGTTTCCTATGTTATATTTACATTGAGGAGAAAAAAAACTGAGATGGAGATTTTTTCAAAAAGAAACTTTGTTTTGAGCTCCAATCCATTTTGAAATGTCACTTTTTATTCTTGTTTCTGATTGTCCTTTGATTCTGTTCTACCGACACTTTTTAGAGCCACAAATGGCTAATAAATACAATAAAATGTCTATTTGCACTAGAGAGCTTCAAATACAATATACAACACAAACATACATGGGCATTAAAATGTGCTACTGAAGTCCGGTGTGTCTCTCCGCCGAGTACATACTGCTCTTTCTCCCCTAGGCAGCACTGGAGCTTAAACAAATGTTCATTTATCACGTGTCTTTGCATAAATAAACAAAAAAAGTGTCTAGAGAGAAACCAATCAAATCTGGCAACTGTGAGGCGTGCCCACATGAGTCCAAACCGGTGATTTGTTCATGAAGTTTTTTTTTTTCTTCGCACAACGGCTTCACATTAGTCAGACTTGATAAAAAATACCATTTATATCCAGTGCTTGTAACACTTTGAATCACTGTCTCCGCGTGAGATTGAAGTCTTGTTTGTCTATACAAGCCGCAATCACATTTCAGTCCCGACAACAGTCCGTGTCTGCTCTACCAGCCTATACAGAACTGGTTCGGCATGGTCAAGGATATATGTACAAATCAACCAATCCACCAGCAAACAGCTTTCAAACAATAAAAGTTGGCCTGTAAGCGGGAAGAAAAAACAAAACAAAAGCCAATTATTGTACCTCATGTAAAAATCACAACAAACTGAAAACAAAACCAACAAAATAAAAGGTACGAATGCAAGTGCTCAAAACCGACGCCAATGAATAAATGCTTTTCGAACGTGGGGTGGGAGAAGTAAGCGCTTAGCACCTTCTGGACACATAGGGAGGGAATGCAGTGACCAGCAGCCTCATTTCATGTCTATTTCTAGCTCTAAAACGCGGGTTCAAGGGCACGGGCAAACTAGCAGGATTCATGCATTAATAATGTTGTATATCTGTTGCTAGCGATTCGTCAGTCATTTTAATAATCCCCCACAGCTTGATCTACTTGTTCCATCTGCTCGCTAGCACCTTGCGTCTGGCTCTGGCCGCTGCCTTTCGTGAGCGCTTTGATGGAGAGGGGCTAGAGTAAAGCACGTGGGCCTTTCTCCATTGTTTGTTAGCGTTCTCCAGGGCACGGGCTGATGCTGCGAGCCAGATGGCAGCCCCTTGAGGCAGGGTGTGTGATGGGCAGAGGTCAGGTGAGCAGAGGTGAATGGCACTCACACCCTGTAGGGGCTTTTGGTAGGGCCAAAGCCTCAAACAAGAGGCCCTGACCGCTGGCTGCTTCTTGGCTGTCCTTCCACATCAAATAACCCGAGATTCTGAACGACTGGATCATTGAACAGAGATGCCTCCCTCATTAAAACGATGATGGAGTCATTTAATCAAGTGCTTAGGAAATGATTGAACTTGCCAGATTTGCTGGCGCGATTTTCTTTGAAACATACCTATATAAGTTAGTCAAACGACATTATTGTAAAACATTTAGAAAATAAGTGCCATTATTTGTTCAATTGGCCAATGCAATGGTATTTTAAGACTTTTTGAGGACACGTTGCTGAAGCCCAAACAATTTAAGACTGTTTCTTCCATTTAAAATTTAGATGTAGACAAGATTTGATTGTAAATAGAAGTTCAACCACTTGTTGATAAGCGACTAGCATTAATCAGTGGTTCGCACACTAGCGGTTGACTACGAGCTGCGACATTGTCTCTTTTGGTCTGTACAGGGACGGAAAATTAAATATTTATGGTGAGAAAAAAAAATCCCTGGTACATAAAATCAATGTAGAATGTAGTTGAGTTTTGATTAACATATTTCAGGGGGAACTTCCACCCAAACCCCTGACTTTGTGGGGTGTAACACGAAAGTAGTGTGGTGGTGGGTGGGGGTGTTACTACTATGTTCTAACTTTTAAGAAAAAAAAACTCTAGTCAGAGTTAAGAAATGAATACCATGTAACTCTTTCTCCTAGAAAAGTACAGTTGAGATGAGGCTGATGGTCAGACGATCACTGCATTGAACCCCGGGAGAAACTCTTGAGACCATTTTAAAATGCTACTTCATTGAGAGGATTGTCTAAGACTCATGCAGTCTCTCCTTTTTAAGACTTTTAAATTAAGATGTAAAAGCAGGAAGCTTATTTGGCACATCTGGATTTGTAAATGTAATAAGTATATTAAAAACAACAAACAAAAGTCTTTTAGTACTAGTAACGAGGAGCTTTGCCGGTTCAGCAAATGTAAGGACTTCTTCAGTTTATCGTTTTATGAAATGTTGAATGGCGTGCCGTAGCCTTGTTCATTTTAAATAGTTCTGATTCAAAACATTCACAAGCTGTTGGCTGGTACAGCATACCTGAGTGAGATATAAAACCCCATCAAAAACAGTAACGTACGCTTCAGAAGAAAAAAAAAACGGATGTGTAAATCCTTATGAATTGAAGTAAGACTGTGAGTTATGCATTCATGTTTCAATTGTCAAGACCTAATATTCAAAAATGTCATTGGAAATACTCTAAAAACAAACAATAAAATAACAATTAAAAAGCCAAAATAAAACACAATCCAACTGTTTCACACTTTGAGAAACACTTAAGACCAATAGCTGTTAAATCTGCAGGAACCACATGAGCATGCTGGCTCCCAACGTGTGTAGCTTGTGTACTATTCTTTTTTTTGTTGTTTGTATGTTCTCCTTTCATCCTCTTCAGCCTTCCATCCAATAAAACGTCACTCTTTGCTTGGTCTCAGGCCTCAGTTGGCACTGACCGGCTCATGTGTGTCATTCTCACTGCTGTAGTCTGATTTGGGCTCATCCTCAAAGTCCTCGTACATGTCCATCTCATCCTCTCCGTTCACAACGTCGTTGGGCACCATGGTGCCTGGTTCGATCTTCATGTTGAAGGTGCTCTGAATGACAGGGATGGTGGGGTCAGGGCTGGCTGAGGCACTGGAGCAGTCTGAGGTCATGTGAGGGGATGGCGTGGTGGCGGACATGCTGATGGCTCCAGGGTACACGACGCCTGCGCTGGTGGAGATGGGGATCTGGGTCTGTGGCTGCTGCCTGAAACAAAGGAGGTAAAAGAGAGGTTGATGCTGATGAATCACACACGCATACTTGTCGCTCTGTTGGACCAGGGCTTCGTTTTAGTATTTGGAAAATTTTTGCACTTTCTCTGAATGCAGAAACTTTAGCTCTGCCCCCCAGTGGATCAATGATATTAAATCCTCTAATAAAAATAAACTGGACCCAGGCTTGGTCCTGGAGCACCATGAGGGTTCTGTTCTAGCAGGGAGAAAATTTCCTGGGTTGGGACTTTTAGTACCATGATCTCAACAAGTTTTTCCAATATTGTTCCTGTGAAGGTTTCAGAACTTTCAGGGTTTAAGTTTGGAGAATTTAAAGGGTTTAAAAACAAGCTTTTTGAACTTTATGGGTACATTTTGTATTAAATTACTTAATTGTGCTTTATTTTAAGAAGAAAAAAGGGCCTTCATGTTAATTTCCAGATTAAATGCACTATTTGGGGCATTTTCAGTCAAAAATGTTGATTCTTGACAAAATCTGTAAATGTGGAGAAAGACATATTTTTACAAAAATAGCATTGCAACATGTTCTCTAAAAGAGGCGGAATCTGTTTATTAAGAGCATTTGAGTGTTGTGATATTGAGCAGAGAAACCTGCAGCCAACTTTATGTGGCCACCAGATGATCTGCCAAATCTACAATTTGTTGTTTAAGACTAATCCACTGGTTTAAAAAATATATATATATTTTTTACATTTTACTAGAATGCTAACACTAGCTTGCTTGTTTTTTTCAGTTCTTCTTGAATGCCACTTAAACCATTTACACTGCAGCTGCGTTGCATTGAGAATTGATTTAGGAAACACCGTCTTCTATAAAAACTTCTCATGATTAACCAACCCTTTCTTGCACATAAGATGCATATATGTAAACAAATCATAGCATAGACATGCCTTTACGATGTGTATCATATTGTGAACAAACTGCACCATTACACCCCTATCCGTTGCAGTTAAATAACTTTGGCCTTAGGGAAAACGAGAATGCAGAGAATGCTCAAAACCAAACGCTGGTCAGATTTTAAAGCTCATTCTTTGAGCTCCCAGCAGCAACCCTGCAAAAGCGATTCCCAATCAGTGACAAGATTCGGGAACGATTGTGAAAATGACACTCATTTCTTTCAAGGCGACAAAGAGCCAATTGGTTGGTGGAGACAGTCTTCTAATCTTTAACAGGCTGATTGATACTCCAGCGCTCATATTTCTTGCTGTTGAAGTGGAAACACCTGGAGCAGGCATTTTCTTCACTCACCAGAAGCTGTAAATTATAGAGTTGAGCTCCAAACATCTGCCCTGCAGCCCCCTCTGTATTCATATTCCACTCTAATATCCTAAAATAATGGCTCTGTTTGTCCTACTGCCCTCTGTTACCGACTAAATGTGATAAACCACTACTTTCAAGCAGCTGAAAGAAAATACCTTTTTCACAAAGGGATTCATTCGAGGGCCACAAAAGTGGCACAAATCTCCTCCCCTGAGGAAAAAACCTTTACCGCAGGATATAATCACAAAAGGAGCATGTAGGCAACAAAAGGAGTACTTGCTTTTCAATGACTGGTATATTAAATAAAGTGTTAGAGCCATAGAACAAATCACCCAGAGTCTGAATTACTCCAATCAAGCTAATTAGAGGGTCACCGACTCATTCCAGGAGTTGGCACGCAGCATGAAGTCATTACCTGCCTATTGTGAGAGCTACAAGCTGGCTTTATTAGCAGCCACTAGAGGCTTAACAGTAGACCGGATGTCAGGTTTTGGACCTACCCCACAGTGAAGAACTGCCTCATCTCCTGCCTCCGCGACCTCATCATCTGCTTGTACTCGCTGATGCGCAGCTTCTTGCCATCGATAATGCAGGTGCGCTTGGGTCTGGGTTTGTATTTGTAGTTAGGATACTTCTCCAGGTGGATCTTGCTGAGCCGTGCCTGCTCTTCATAATACGGTTGTTTCTCTTGGTTCGTCATGGCCTTCCAGCGAGATCCTTTGGTGAAGCATGATCAAGGACAAATATGAACAAGTGATAAGCGTTACCAACAGTGTATAAAGGAAAGAACTCAAATCAGAATGATGATTTCTAGTGTGAGCCTAGTAATTTAGCTGTATTATTGTAAAGTCAGCATTTTGTTTGTGAACGAAGGCTAACGGCATGCGTGTAACTGTTGCTCCATTAGAGCAAACAACAGGCCAGTAAATATCTCCAGCCTTCAGAATGTCCTGGCTGACAGGACTTTTAGTTGCTGTGATCTATTGACTCTCTGGACTGGGGGACAAGACCCATTTAGCCCTGTCATTTTTCATGACAAACACAGCCCACGTGACAGCCACTAAATCCATCTAATTGAGCTACTCCCACGCGCAGCGCGACATCAAGTTTAAGCACACTTGCCTATTTGAGATGCATTGAATTGTGCAGAATTACTTGCACAAGAAAATTAGACAGGTGTAGTAATAGCCTGAACATCTTATTCACTGTATAGGCTTCGTGCAGTAGCCACGTAGAGCTGAGATGTTTCCCTATTGATTGCTTGGAGAGGAAAAACATGGCAATATTCATTTGCATAAATTGTGCTCAGTTCAAATCCAGTCTACTTAATGTTGAAATATCTTGTCAATCTGTGTCTGAACAACCCTAAAATTACACACTCCTGTTTCCCACTGCGGTCAATTTAAAACATCCAGTTATTAGTTTTCTTTTTATTCCTATATATTTTTGTTATTTATAGCATTTGAAAATAATAACAATGTCTTTAAGCAAAGACTGGAAGATAATTATGTTTGGCATCATTATGACAACTAAGAAAAAACTATTTCACACAATTTGTACACTCCTGCCAAAATGAGCAATCCAATGTTGTTGTTTTTTTCGAGATGTCCCCATAGACCACCCTCCTCTCTAAGTTTGTAATTTCAAGTATATGTATTTCAATTAATTGTGTAATGAAAAGCTGAAATGCTAAATTTATGTCGTGAACATGACAGAGAATGTCTGGTGGGCCCTGGAACCATTTTGATGACGTTAGCAGCCCTGAGTCTACCCTATCATTCAAGTGGGGAGCAGGATCATAACCGTTTTCCATTTTTGGAAATTAACGTGTCTGCTGGTGGTTGAGAGACAACAGGGTTCTCTTCAAGGTTATCCTCTGTCTCTGTCTCAATATCACCCAAAACAAATTTTATACAGCTAAAAGACCCTGGGGTCAAAGTGATGTAACAAAATGTGCACAGGCCAATGAAAAAAATAAATCATGTTAATACAAACAATATTCGCCATTTCTTTTCAAAAGCAAAAAAAATGTTTACGTTCCTTTCGCAAAATAACAAATGCCATGTATTTATTGTTTATTTTAACACTGTGATCCAGTATTGGTCCCCCAATAAAAATAGTTAATTGCACAAATGCTGCTATTCAAGACTCCAGGCAGATGTCTGTATGTGGATTTTGTGGTGAATTCTGATGAGCTGTCTCTGTAAGAGTCAAGGGTTTTGGGGGGAAATGGTGGTGTGGGGTGGTCTGCATTGAGTTATTGTCACAGTTAATGACCCCAGGTGTCGATTAACATTTTTGTCCCATTATATTCAGAAAATTTATTTATTTTTTGTTTTTGCGTTATTTACTTAATTTATAGCTAATTTGTACAAAAACTATTTGACGCTTGCATCAATCATTTCAGACAAGACAAAATACATTTTAGATGGGAGAGGATCATCCAGATTACAAGTAATCAGTGGAAACCTTAGGAGTGTAAAATTCCCAGAACCGATTGAGCGGTGCAGTGTGTAGTCACCGTTTAAAAGCTCCTCCCAATCTTTTGACTACTCTGATTTTTTTAATATCGGGTAATTGATTGAAATGAGACCTATCAACCTTGTCCACTGTATAGATAGCTATGAAAATGTACAAAAAGCTTATTTTTAGAACTTAATAATTGAATAGGAATTCATTTTTAATGATTGGTTCATGTGCCTTCGATTTACATACGGAAAACAAGGTCAATGACCCTTCGACCTATAAGTCAGCCAGTCTCCAGGGTGAAATCGATGTGCCTTCAACCTCAATCAGCAGTGCATGTGAGACACACACAACTCACATATTATAATAGAAAGGCAAAATAATACGAACATTCCTATCCATTTTCTTGAGCCACATGGTTCTGCTGGTTCATCTCCAGCTCACATTTGATAAAAGTCAGAGTCCATAGCAGTGCCACAAACGCCCATCCTTCACTCAGATTCATACCTTTTGGAAGCCTCCAATTCACCAATACATCACAACTAGCGACTTGTTTCCAGCTCAACATTGATTTTCAGGGCTCTGAACACTTGGATAAGAAAATGTTGTTTATTCGTCAACTCTAACATTCATTAGACTCTCGTTTGTGAGTAAAATTTGACAAATTTGTAAATCTTTGTAATGAAAAAAGGAACCACAGTAGAAGGAAAAATAGTCGTTGTTAAAAAGTCTATTGGGGGAGCATGAGCCAAAACAAGCAAGCATAACTTGAACAGTTTCTCAAGCTCTCTACAATAGTTCCCTGGACACCACTTCACTTTATTCTCATGGAGCATGGCACTATCCCAAACATACATGGAAAACTTGACAGAGACAGCCATGGCTGCTGGTCATGATGGATTTGGGGCCTTTGACTTACCCAGGATTTTGCTGATGTTGGAGTTGTGCATGTCTGGGAAGGCCTGGAGGATTTTGCGCCGCTCATCTTTGGCCCAGACCATGAAGGCATTCATGGGCCGTTTGATGTGAGGTTCGTTGTTGTTCCTTCCCCGGGGTTCCCGGTAGACCCGTGCTTCGGTAGTGCTGGCGCCTCCTGTTGGCCAACAATAATACTGATGTGGTTTATCTGCAGAGCCATTCAGTTCCCTACACCCTAGGAACACCAGAGCAAGAAGAAGGAGAGAACGGGTGCAAACCGTTAATCTACCGTTAGTCACGTATCCATCAATAGGTCTGAGCGACTGGAACTAAAACCCGAAATTACAGACTCGCCTCCCAAAATTTGGAAAGATTAAGTCTTCGCTTTGCACAAGATGGCATTGTTGGTTGAGTAAAAACTTGCTGAAACCAGACAAGGAGCTGAATATAATGGCTTTTAAATATTATGTCTGGGTCACAGCGTTCCTAAATTTGAACTGCCACACATTACTGGATGACTGTCGTAATGTTTCTTCTACCATGAGTAATAATGGTAATTCTCCAAATAATAAATGTGGCATGAGGATGTTTGTATAAGTGAGGTAAAATTAGGAGAGAAAGCCAATGTCCTGACAAAACATACATTTCCATGTTTTTGCTTTCAATGTGCTAACTTTCAGAGTCTGACAAAGGGCAGACATAGTTGTCAAACTTAGTGGGATAAAATAAATTGCAAAAGGATCAGTCTTTAAAGACTTCCACTGACTTACAGCTACTGGACTTTGATATGCTGCAAATTTCGAAGAGCTGAAACTCTGGCTACTTTAAGTAAAAGTAGACGTCATTTTCACAACCTATTGTGATTTACAGAGTAAAAACAAAACGACCAATCAGCTTTCTTTATAAAGCACTTAAAATGCAGACACACAAAGAGAGGATAAAATAAAAGAATATTTCTTTGAGAAAAACAAGTATAAACACAAATGAACAACATGAACAGGTCAATACAAAGTGCTAAAGAGAAAAGATGAAATGTAAAAGAGGATTTAAAAACAAATATGTCTGATTATATAAAAATATCAAACTACAAAAAGTGTTAAATTGGATAAAGTTTGACCAAAGTTGTCGAGAGAAGATCAAGAGATATTTTGCCTATTGGGCTTCCAGCTGCTCCCACTCAAAGCCATTCTAAACATTAGTTGCCCACGCATTCTACCAATAAACAAGGATCTCAACTCCACCCTATCCCCTCATCTTTACTATTATTATTTCACATAAACATTTATAATCGGACTTTGTTTTGGAATCGATAAGGGGTTTTGATCATGTGTTCCTTGACGGATGCCTCACAAGCTGCATTTCCATTCACCCATTTAATAAAAAAACTGGAATATTTAAAAAATAAAACCCTGGATTGAAACGCAAAGATGCGCATTAATTCTAAAAATTATACACACAATGGAGTAGGATAAACTTTTTATCCAATTAGAATAAATGTACATAATCTATGATGGAAACGCATTTTCGAAATATATCAAAAAGTACAAAATGTGATTTTACTTTGACAGCGCAAAAGCATTTTTTTTGTCATTAACGGACTAACCAATAGACTGATTTCATCTGAAATGTTGTTTTTGGTATTTCTAAAATTCTTTAGCCAAAGTCTGTCAACAAAGTGGTTCAGGATTATCACCTCTCGACTGGCTGTGTTACGAAACGATCCGCCTTAAAAAAAAATGACAGAAATGCGCATATTGTGTTTAATCTACATGTTCTAAGTTATTAGATATGAAAAAAAACTTCCATTATTCTTTTTGATATTTGGAGCCAGTTTACCAAGAAGTGTCAAATTTGTTCTTTGGACTCATTGGATGGAAACGGTGCTTTATTAACAAACATTTTTTTGTGATATTCAAATATTGTGTATAAACTTAATTTTAATCTTTTGGTGGAAATATAACTAGAGACAGTATTACTTGGGAATTAAACTAATGATATTGAAAAGTTTAAGAATAATTATATATATCTCGCTTTTATGCAGATGCTTCACCCAAAAAGAAACTTATTGTAGCATATAAATATGTTGTGTGGAATAAAGTGGTTTGAGTAAAGTTATCAGCTTAGTTATTGGGTAGAGACACTGTTTTATTCAATTACATTTCAATGAATTGAAATTTTGTACATGTGAGTAAAAAAACTAAGCTCCTTGAGGAAAAACCCACACTCACAATCATAATTCACACAGGGAGCTATATGAAAGAGAAAATTCCTCCTGTAGGATTGTTAAAGGCTAAAATGATGCAAAATATTTAAATAAATATCCATTTAAATTAGATTTTATCATAAAGTGAATACGTTACATCAAATTAAATAACGTTGTAGGAGTTGATCTTTTTCTCTGAATTGTTACATTTTAACTAAGTGAGAGTAAAAAATGACCATTACTGAGATGTCACCACTCTAAAAAGTGGTAAATAATCCCACGTAGACACTTTGAAAGAGTATATTGGAACGAAACACAAGAGTGCTGATTTGAGTATGTTCAAGTTGCTGTGCAGCAGCCTAACAACTTCTCAATCAGGCCACATTCTCAATCAGCCTGTCCCAGAGTTTCAATATTTAACTTTACAGCAGGCTCAAAATGATTCTGCTCGCATACGCATTTGCTTCCTTTTATATGTGAGATGTGAAAGAATTAAATAAAAACGATATAAATATTTCAACAAACAAAAACATGTTGATAAACCAGGCTTGAAAAATAAAACAAACAAAAAAAGCCTTCCCATATGCTACGATACATCTTTAATGATCCGAAATCTGGATAAGAAGGCTTAGAATCATGCATGAATATTTCATCATCCACATGTGATGTGTGTTCATTAGGATCTTGAAACTTCAAGTCTTGGCATCTGGCACCTGCTTTTGATTTCTATTATCATCATCGGTGTCGATAAACAGAATAAAAGCCTCAGTTAAGTAACGGAGCTTAGCAGGGGACAACACGGAGTTAGCGCGCTGCTCAAAGGAGGAGAACAAAAATAGGCAAATCTGGAGAGCAGTTGTGAAACCCTCAGAGAGAAAGGAGTCTGTTTCCTCCACTGGGAAGAATGTGACCAGTCCACAAAAGATCCTTTTACACTTGTCATGTTTTACAATAATAATGTTGATTACGTGGAGCTCCAGCTCAACACAGTCATGGCGCATCAGTCAGGGTCTCTCTGATCTAGCACAACTTTGTTTCACACTACAAGCAACGGTTTCGTACCAACCCCTTCTGTCGGAATTACACAGCAACAGCGTTCCCCTCACAGTACATTAATTTCATTTAGCACGCGCTCACCGTGCAGGATGAATTGATTTCACTTTGTTTGCCTTTGACAGCCATGTTTATTGTGCAATGAAATGTAGTGTGGCGTAGGGCTGACAGTATCCATCAACGCTGGGCAATCTGCTGACTGCCGGGGCCAGATGAAGGCATTCATTACCTTGCCAACGCTCCCTTTCCTACCTCTCCAGACACGAACGCCACTGTCTGCTTGAGGGGGTTGGTGACCCACTCTAATTTATGAGTTGCCCTGTGCCATTACTTCAGCACTGACACTGATTCAGCAATTTATATACTGGCATGTATGCAGATATAGGCAGAGGTGAGCAGCTACGCCGAGGAAACAAGCTGCTGGACTAAATTGAGGATCGAAACCATTTTTCGGTTTCCAGAAAGTGAGAAGAGTCAGTTGCAAATGTCGTCCCGTGCCCTGTTCTTGCAGTAGCATATCAGCAGATACAGATTCATAGATGAGCTGTAACCCATGGCAGGACACCATTACCCCCACAACAGTAATCACACAGACCAATCACAGAATTAAGTAGAAATGATGCAAGCCAGCTATTGTTTCATTTTGATTTCAAAAATAATGTTTAGGTTTCAAAAAGGATAATAGCTTTGATATTTTTGGTTTAACATTAAAATAGTTATGAAATAATTAGTAGGGTAATTCAAAATTAAAATGTGAGAAAACGCATTTCAATTGGTGCCATCAGTGGCATCAAAAAAGGGATAACCCTTGGAAGTACAGGACCTGTGATATGGCTTGTGTTTTTCAACGTTTTGGAGGTTGCCAGTTTTTTTCTTGGTACAATTTTCACATTATTTTGACCTAGTCTTTGATTTTTTTTTTTTTTTTTTTTGGGGGGGGGGTGGTTATACATTTTTATTCTGTCTCAACACTTTTTGTTTTAAAATATAAAATCTGTTCGTTTTCAAATTTTCAGTAAAAACAACTAGTAAAATTTTTTGTGTATTTTTGCTCAATTTCAGGATTGTTGTCGAATTATTGTATAATGTAATGAAAAAAGGCTGTGGTTGTACTAGAAAGATGAAATGATGCCACCGATAATTAATTAGAGAAAATTATAAAGTAGTAAAAATATTCTGGATTTATACAAGTTAATCAAAAAAAGATTTGGCATCAAGGTTGGCCTGTGCGACTTCAGCTCAAATGAATTTATAACTGTCCGCCTTTTTTTCCTGTGCTTGATGTTCAATAAGAAAGCTTACATGCCTTTGACATTTACAAATGAACATTAATTGACATTATTTCCCTGTGCGGCTCTTATAGGAAGCACCTAGTTAGGTGTGTTATTGTGTAAATAAATGCAGATGTTTCGGGATGCCTTGGAAGACCCCCTGAGGTGCGAGAGGGGTGGGGGAAAGAGACGGCAGGAGGCTTCTAATCGACGTTATTGTGATTTATGAGAGCCGGTGCCCAACATGACAGAGTGATGCAAGAATCTCCATTTAATTTGTCTCTCCTGGTGAACAGGAGGGAGAGCAGAGGGGGACTGTTGAATTAGAGAGAGAGAGAGAGAGAGAGAGAGCTTGTGTGAGCGAAAGGGCCCCGCGGCCCAGCACACCTGCCTGCAGCAGGCCCAGACTCGATGCTATGCGGAACGGAGCCAGAAGCTTGAGCCTCTCAGGCTCTCGCTGCAGCTAGCCTTTTGTTCCGAGGGCACATACAGACTGTCATACAGGAATCCGCTCAGAGAAACAAGCAACAATCACGCAAACCTGCCAGGCCCTTGGAGGACCGTAAATAAAGAGATGCTTTTCCGTGAAGGTATTTACCGCAGACAATAGCCCTCGCTCCTAACATATCCAGGCAGATATGGCACAAAGCACCACTCTCCATTCATGTCAGCACACATATTGAGCTAATTTCACGTATTTGTGATATTAGGCCAATACTCAAACATTGTTGGGCTCCACCCAGTTGGATACTTTGAATTCTGCTCTGTGTGCTTGAAAGCATTTACACGAACAAAAGCTTGGCATGTTGGCACATGCTTCTTTTAGCTATTGTTCCTTGTGCATCTCACCAAGAATTTTGCAAGCACTTGAACTCAGCAGAAGAAACTTCCCGACTCAATGGATTTGGATGAAGTACCGGCAAAGCGAGCAGTGGAATAAAATTCTCTCAACACAAACACTTTTGCTTTTTATCTATTAGTAAAACAATCGTTTTATTTATTGTTTACGCTTGAGGCAGAATTCAAACCAGTTAAACATCTCTGGAATAGAATTAGACTGTCAGTGTTTGGTCTGCTCTTCATAAAGGTTTATTAGTGACAACACCCAAGCATCTAGAACTTCAACCAAGTTTCACGTGGTTGTATTGTCAGTGTTTTATTATGTTCTGTCTCCAGCCATGTTTATTGGTGTTTCTTCTTACAATTTCATATTGTTATTCGTCTTTTGCTTCTGACAAAAAAAAATCATCTCCTCCTAGACTGTTCGAACTACAGTCACCAATTTTTTGCCAACACATCCAATTAGTCTGACTCAAGTTGCTATATCTTTACAGATTGGTACCACAAAAGGGATTCTAAGAAATCGCTGAGAACCCTCACTGCACAGTTACCTAGCAACCACACGGTTTACCCTAGCAACCAAAATGTTTCAAATCTCAGTTTGGGTTAAGGCTAGAGGCATGGGGTGGCGACTATTTTACATGCAGTGACAGGGGAACATTACATTATGCCACTAACGCCTCCATAGTAACCAGGCTGTTTGCCATAGCAACCAATTTGACCTATCTCCATCTCAGCTAAGGAAAATAGCATATGGGTTAGTTTATTTTACTCATATTGACACAGGGAACATTATATAGGTCACAGACTCCTCCATAGCAACTAAACATTTTACCCTAGCATCCAAATCAGCAGACTTATATCTCAGCTTCAGAAAATGGTAGGGACATGGGACTTGGTATTTATTGTTCATAGTGAGAAGGGTAACGTGTTATTTATTCTTCCATAGCAACCAGATTGTTTAACCTAGAAAACTCTTTAAAAAGGAAAATCATTGATTAATCAGTAAAGTTCCTAGTACTCGTAGTGACAAGGGGCACGTTTTAAAACAGACAATAGTTTTAAACAGAATTTTAACAAGCCACAATCAAAGTTTGTGTGTCATCTAGTTTAAATAAAGCTCTTTTTAATTTAATTCTGCAAAGCCGTCCAAATACCTTTATTAAGTTCTTGTCAATTAATTAGGAGCTAAACTCCTACACCTGTGAGCTGCATGTGTGCTCCTGATCAGGCTTGCTTTATATGTGCAGCTTTCTCTCATGTATATTATCTGGGGGTTTCCTCAATCGATGCAAGGTGACATCCACCATAAACCAAATTATAAATGCCTTCTTTTACTCATTTTAATTTGCTACAATTATTCAGACTGGTCTCAACACACATCACAAATTCCAGTAGTTAACAAATTGAATTGTGACTAGCCTTTCTCTTGGCAAGAATTGTCTCAAAAGTGTTCTGATATTCCCCAGACTTCCTGCCTTTGGCATCTCTCAACACACCTATTGTTCTGCTAAGACCCCTGTCTGACAGAGAGCGTTTAAACACAGGCACGACCCGACCCACTCCACAAACAAAACTCATAGTCTACCACATGTGAATGAACAAAAGAGCCGTACTGAAGCATTTTGTGGTGTTAGTTAATGTTTTTCCTCTGAGCTTAAAAAGACCTAATGACTTTGTGGTGAGTTGATGCATGTGGCTCGTGGCTTTTTGCTAAATGAAGGAAACTCTATCTATTTCCAAAGCCCACTGTTATTTTCCAACGGCTTCTCTTTCTCATTGGAGATTTGGCAGCTGTTAATTTGGTTGCTGCATGCTTTGCAAATATTAGTTCAAGCAACCTAAAGCTTTCTGTGAGTTGCAGAAAGTGACAGAGAGCTGTTTTACACCCACAGCCTATGGCAATATAACGCTTCCTTTCAGCAGGCAAGACCTCCACACAGGGAAGCTTCAACGTCTTTATGGACCCCACTCAGTAATTTTCCTCTGCTCTCTATGGCAGTGACTGTATGAGTCTATTTGCCCTGTTAAAATGTCACGAAATTTAATTCTCAAATGGTAGTTCTCTACTAAACTGATAAATCATGTAAAGTGCATAAAAATAAAAGCTTGCTTTATTGACGAAGCCCCACAGCTTTCGTACAAAACTGCTTCATAAAACAAAGACTACTGCCAGTGTCGACGAAGCTGATTTAAACTGAAATAAATTCCTCAAATGCTGAGAGAGAGAGGAACTCTTTGGAACGCACACTCTTCACTGGAAAACACATTCTGCTTGTAAAAAGAGACTATTTTACTGGATGTGGTGCATATAATCTTACAATGACTTCTTACATTAATTGTTTAAGTAGGAACGTGGAGATGTGGGTGGCTCTGAAGCGTCATACTTACACTCGTCCATTGAATGAAAAACCTCAATGTTCTTTTCCTGTCTGTAATGGGAGGAAACTGACAGAATCTTTTCTGTTTCTTCACTTCTTTTTTACTCCTCCACCCCAGTGTGAAGTTTCGTGTAGTAACACGCGTCATTGTCAAGACCCATGGTATAATGGACAGTACGGCAGACATGTACGCTCGGTTCTGCAGGGTGACCCGGGTTCTGTAGAGTGACCCTCCTCCTCTCTCTACCCACATCTCTTCCTGTTGTTTAACTGTCCTGTCTCTCCAAAAAAAAAGCCAAAAATGAAAAAAAAGGTTGCATCCAATGGGAGCGCACAGATCTGATCGAATGAGTGGTGGAAACAAAAAAAAATTTGGATTTCCATATTGGATTGGTTTTTCACAAGAACAACCAATGAAAGCCTGCAATTTTGATGACACGAGTAGTACAAAAAAAGAGCTGCTTGGTGGCGCTCATTCCTCATTTTCATAGCTACTGCAACACAAATCCTCTCTTTTCTCCACTTTTTGTCAAATAAAAATATATTGGATGGTATCCGGAGTGAAGAAAATAGAAAAGGTTGGTCTTTTTGTTTTTGGTTACTCATAAAGGTATAAATATATAAGTGTTTGTAGAGCAGGTCCAAAATGCTCAAATGAATCAATAAATTCCTGACCCCTGCTCCAGATTCAAATGGAGACTGTTAGATTTTACCTAGGAAAACACTGGCTCATTGAGTGGCCGCCCGCTGTTTATGATCAGGGTGACAAAAGGAGCTGACGCCTTGTCATGTAAGCTCTATAACCATTCTCACCTCCACACCCAGCACATCAGACATACGCTTTGGCAGCACAATAAGACCGTGGCAGAGAGCCAGCATTGTCCCGATGCTTTGTCATCATGAGCTAGCTGTGAAAAAGTTTAAATACAATCATGTAAACTGGTTTCAACTTCCCCTGACACTGGCCAAGCAGCTGTGGAACCCTGTCAATGGATTTGAACAGTTCCTGACCTCATTTCACACTGTGGTTAAGAGGCATTTTCATTAGTCATTGGGTCATGTTCTTCATTTCAATAAAGAAACATACAATGTAAAAATGGCCCTTAAATACAGTCAAGTACTCAACTAATTTCCCATGCCATACATAAAAAAAACTCCACAGAAAGAGCTATGATCTACTCATGTAATGGGTGAGTGACATGGAGGAAACAAGGAAAAGCACAAGCTTAACTTACCCTCGAAATCTTCTGGCCGTGTGAGGTCAATGACTCTGTGACCGATCTTTGCTTCCTCTCCAAGTTTGCTCAGATGATGACCCAAACTATCATAATGAGATCTCTCCTGCAAAACAAGAGAAAACAAATGGCTTCAGATACAGTTCTCTGTCTATAGGTCTGTGGTAGTTATTAGTCACCAGATTACGAGGGGGCTAACTGACATTTTAATGTTAAATGCCACTGCTAACAGTCATGTTACCCTAAAATCCAAACACATTTTTCGTCACTTGACCCCTGCAATTAAAAAACCCGTGGTTTGGTGTCACTCTGCGGGCCATGTGAGACACACTTGGTCAGAGTAAAAAGAGAAATAGTTCAGAAAGCTTTTATTGCTTTGCGCCTTCATGTGAACCATGTGATTTATGTTTTACCCTCCCACAAAAAGCACAGGAAATCCAAATTCTCACAAGATTTGGGATTCCCCCTCCCCCCATGTCATGTCAACTGTCAGTGGTTCTCCCATGCTACAGGTATGGTTATTCCCCGGGGAGGCAAACATGGAACGACACAAGAAAAGGAGCAAAACAAAAAATAACAGTAAGTTATGGAGATTAAATGGGACTAAAATGCTTTTGTTAACTAAAATATTAAACTAAATTTGGTATGAGTTAATCAGAATAGATAATGGAACAGAATTCGTTTTTTAGCTTTAAAGAATACTGTATATGTCATCAATGAACGAAGAGAGGTTGAAAGGCACTGACACTAAATTAAATTGAATGCAAAAGTTGAAAGAGTTCCTAATATATATTTTAATCATCTAGTTGACTAAAAATCTACATGCAGATAATAAATCAATTTAAATAACGCTCTTTGCATTTTCTGTCCTTCATCAGACGCCAGTCTTTTCAACTGCAGGGACTTGTGCAGGGAACACTCTGCTAAAAGGATTTCGAAACAACACACTGAAAGATCCTGTGCACACAATGCAGCCACCAGTGAAACAGTCGACTTATTTTTTCTTCTCTAATCTTTGCAGTACATGCCCCTGTCTCTGCTGCCCCGAACTCCCCGTCTATCATTTATTCAAGGCTCATGCTCGGAGGAACACGTCATGTTTTCCCTTTTGTCGTGTTGCTTTCTGTTCATATTAAACTCGGCATCATGTCGCACTTGATGCACAATAAACCCCTGTCATTCCTCGCTCGTGCGACAGTATAACATGTCATGTCCATGTGCATTTACAGAATAAAATAACAGGTGCTCCTGAATGGTTGCAGCACATTAGACTTGATGTATAATGCAGAGCAAGAGGGTCGGGTGCTGCTCTGGTCCATTGTTAAATGACCTAGTTCTTCCGTGAGTGCAGCAGGGCATCAGTGGAAGCGCGGCTCGCGCTCTCTGAAGACTTGCGGAGAGGATGGACACTTTGACTCTGCATGATACAAGACATCACCCCCCTCTCCCCTCATCCACCCAGCAGAACTAGACAGGAGGATGCTAAAAGCAAAAGCGGTTATAGTGAGTCAGCCCCAGAGCGTTTGTTCTCCTCCCATGGTGTGCATTCAATCTCAGGCTAAAGGTGTGCTTGAATTGTCTTTTCTTTAGAGAATGCCTATCACACACAGTTTGAACAGACACTTGCGCGGCCTCCCAACACAATGCTAACAGCTCCCCTGCCACAGACGCAGACACAGATACCAACGTGCACATTAATCTTTCAACCGCGCTGCTTTGGCCGTTTTGCTCGTTTGTTTGTTTTCTCTTGTTTTTTTGCCACTGGGGATCGAATGGTAGCTCTCTAAAGATTATTGCCCCTGCTCAACTTGTCAAGAGCACATGACAATAGTGGATTACCTGGGATGAGTCTGGTGCCACATCAACAGCTTTATTAGCATTTTAACAAGGGCCAACATAGTGACGGTTTAATTATGTAATATGTTTGATCTTAAGACAACTGGGGTTTGTTATAACTTGCGCACTTTCTGTGCAGCCTTTTATTTCAGGCACAGATGTAAAAGTTGATAAAAGTGACAGATGCTTTTTCATTCTGTTCCCTTTGTGAAGCCAGCAAATGATAAATCATAAAACATTGGAGTCTGGCGTAACCTCCAACAGTCACACAATCTATAACATTTTTATAATAGAAATTGTATTTAAATCTGTTATATATCCAAAGATGCTAATTAAATTTATGCGCAAAAGTGAAATATCGCAATAAACGTTTAGGAATAAACCACCGTTTCCATCCAACGAGAACACAATCGTCACTTTCTGATGATCTGGTGGCAAATACCAAAAGACAACTTCCAATTGTTGCATTAATAAAATCATTAATTGTGTTAATTCTGTCTTAGAACACGTAGAACATCTTGCTTTTGGCGGTGGGAGACCTCTCAGTTTCTTAATATCTATTTTTAAAATTTGCATCCAAGGCACCTATGCTTGTTTGTTCACCTGCTGGTTCCATAAAACCATATATGCCCCAACAGGACTTTAATTCATTTTTCTTATTTGTGTCCTAAAATAATTAAGGGATTTTGTTTCTGGACACCATCCATCTACTTTAATGCACATTTAGGCATATTGCATAAAAACTCAAAACTGTCCTGACCAGCTGCCTTCCCAAAAGAGCAGTCGCCAGCCTCCAAAAGCAAGATGCTACTAGTGAGAATTTTGCATTTCAAAAGACGCTAACTAGTTATTGTTAAATACAAAAAGGCCTTCTCCTTACTCCGTGATTTGCTTTTTTTCCTTTGAAATTTAACAGTTTATATCAGGAAGTGACTTTTTTTTGTTCTGTTGGGTCCTTTAGATGGAAACAGTGCTTTATTCGCAAATATTTTATGCGATATTCCAGTGGATGGAAACATAGGTTCTAAACATATTTACTACTATTTGTTTGGCCATTCCTATTCAGAATACGTCTCATCATGTTTTTGGATAAAAATGGCACAAACTTCAAGGAAATTTCACTTTTGATGAAACAATCACTGCTGTAATCGTTCAACTGAATCATTGGATGCTGCCTGACTCTGTCTTACATAGCTGAGTGTTTTCTAATGATGACATATGTGGCGATCCCTGCAGGCTTTGTAAAGATAAGTTGTATCACTGAGCCACGCTCTGGGTGATGGCTCCTGTATGCTGCTGTATTCATCACCAGGCCACATTATTGCTCTTAATGAAAGAGGCGCAGCCCCCGATGGCATATTGACGGATGTGCGATTAGTCGCACGAGTGATGGCCGATGTGCCATGGAGAGTCCAGTGGGTGAGAGCCCACTAACTAAGAATGTGGATGTGGAAGTAAGGTTATAAATGACTTGCAGTGCCATCCCTCTTGCCTGCTCAACTGGCCCTCTCTGATCAATCACCCCCTTTTATAAAGTCATAATCATTAAACAAGGTTTCGGGAACAACGAGCATCAATCACAAGTTTCATTAAGCCTGTCTCATTATCTAAAGTAGCAAAGATCTAGATGAGAGCTATTGTACGTGAAATTGTACGAGATACTTCGATGTCCTGGGTTCAACTTAATGGAGTGAAGCAAAGAGTTCATTCAGGCCTAAGAAATGCTGATTTCCGACTCCCTGCCACTGTTTACACTACACATGAGGCGTCTGTAATGGAGAAAGCCCATAAGAACATAACCCCGACGTTCCCACCTTCAAACAGTGCACAATGCTTTTCCATTAAATTTAATACGCCACGTTTTATACACTTATTGGTTGTAACGTGGATAATTTATATCACGGCTATAGCTCCAAATTAAGTGAGAGAAATCATTTACATGCATAACGCAAAGCTCTTTTTGTTTAAAGACACGAAAAGAAAATGCTCTTTACCACTGTCTGCATCAAGGGCTGTGATAAATCAATGGCGTTTTATTATTTTATGGTCTCATTAAATTTTTACTGATCACTTTACCACAGAAGAGCAGTAAAGAGTATGCACCATCCCGTCCAGTGCTCAGCAGCACATCTTGGAGACCATTGTGCTATAAAGCATATTTATAATGTGCATTACAGAGAAATCGCTGAATCTCTGCAAGAAAAGGAGAACGGGATAGGGAAATAAAAAATAAAGAAAGAAATGCAACAAAACGTTGTGCACCTCCCATGTGAACCACTGCCTCTCTGGCGCATGGCTGGTCCTTCCCTCAAATGAGTTCAGCATGCAGCCCTTGAGTCCCACATCTAAAATTATAACCACAGAGTCCTAAGTTGAAGTGGAAAAAGACACCCACAATAATCTCCCGCCACTATCCTTCTCTCTATTCTCAAATTCGGTTGCAGAATGCTTTTTGTTTTAACAGAGGAGGGCTGCACAGTAATAACACAGGCGGGCTGATGGCAGTACTGGTGGAACATCTGGAGGGGAGCCAGTGCGAGGAGCCCATGTCAGCGCAGCGGAGAGGGCTTTAATCAGGCCAGCCGCAGAACATGTGCCTGAGGACTGCCTGCGCTGGCCGCAGATTTTGTGTATTTCGGGCAGGAGCGCATTGTGCTGGTGTCTACCCTGTACTTACACATCACACTGCCATAGAGTGACGCTTTTCCTCTTGTAAAAATATCCGGGGCTCAGCCATATGGCCTTGGATTGTTCCAGACAGGTTTGGATAACAGCAATTTTGAGACAACAAATGACTGGCCTTGGCATCATGAGCGTTTCGACTTTGGTCGCCCAGGTGCTAATATCGTAACCTGGTTTTAAAAAGTACAATGGCCAAGTGAATATCTGTCTGTGCCTTGTACTTGCTCGGGCCTCTCAAAGCTGAGACTTTCTGTCAGTTCCACACCTGGCTGAGAGATCCAGGTGATGGAGCAGATAAAGGGAGGCTTTGAAAGTATATTACTCGGAATTCTGACTCCATTTATCGGCATTATGGATTGCTTCAGACATCTATATTGACGCAAGCCGGAGCATCTGCTTTCAATCCTGGCTAGAACCAATCGCAGTGTTATTTATAATTGTGCAGCTTTCTAGTAGCTGGTAGTTTTGAAAGGTTTAGTCTAAAGCACATGCAGTTGTGTGCTGAGCCTGGAGTTCCTTTCAAGCGGTCGCAAGGTTTCTATACTCAAGAGGCATTCTGCGCTCGCAGGATCCCCATGCGGCTTCTGGCAGAGCTTCTTTGGCACTGAAACCTCCCTCGAGTGGTGGCTCTACAATCCAAGACTTTTTTTTGACTTTCCAGAATCAATTCATCAGAAAACATTGACATGAGAGAACTGACGTCTTTTCAGAATCTCCCAGATGGTGGCGGATTAAACTACAATCATGTTATAAAATGAAAACTGGCCCGCTTGTAAAACTGGGAAATTTACCCACAAGTGCTGACCTTTCAACATCACAGGGGAAATGATGCATTTTATACGGCACGTGTCTATCTTTCAGCAGTAAAAGGAACTCTGTTTCTGGTCGTTTTTATGGGTTTTCTGCTATAGATGACCCTGAACTGCTCACTGGGTCCTAACGGATCTGTAAAGAGACAGCTTTCTTTCTTTGCTCTTATCATGCAATCTATATACAGCACAATAATGGACTCTGTATCACAGAATCTAGGTGGCAGACCATTCTTTACGCACCTGTTTGGGGGGTTTCTCCCACAATATTGTGCCAAAGAAATGCCCCAGTTCTAGTTCCAGTGAAAAAAAAAACGGAAAACAAATTTTTAAAATGTTAAATCAACAGTGAAATATAAAGTGACGAGCTGCAAAGGTTTGAACTTCACTTCTTTGTAGTTTACTTGTGTCTTGATTTCTCCGCCCTTATGAGGCAAATTACACTTGAGTTTAACCAGAACTCCACATTGTTTAGACAGGAAATTATAATCCGCAGGGTATTTTCCCCAAACTGTTCCCACAACAGCTCAAATGGGGTTCAGTCCACTCCATTGGGCGAATTTGGTTTTGGTTCGATTCACACTTTTAGGCTGGTGGTGTATTTTAGCTGTGATGTTAATTCATAACCCACTTAAGAAGACTCTGAAAGCAAAAAGATTTAACAGAAAAACACGCCTTTATTTAGCTTGAACATTAGACATGCTATTAGCTAACAAATGCTGCATTGAGGAAAAAAAGATCGGGGGAGGGGAAGAAGAAAACCCTGAGCATGCCTCCCTCTGCAGGGTGAAAAGGGGAGAACCTAGCTGTGCTGCTTTATAACTTCCTGTTGAGATGTAACTTCTTGTTCTATCTCAGACAATAGCATCCTAAATTACAGTACGTTTGGGAAACCAAAATATTTGATTTCAACATTTCAATAGATTTCGGACTTTTGAGAATTGTAAACTTAAAATGTATTGTTCCTCAACTCAATGTTTTGAGGTTTCCAACGTTTCCTCAAAAGTTTTGCATGCTGTAAATTTACTCTGATCTTCAGCGTGGATCAGAAAGGGTAAAAACCCGACTGAACATAATAATGAAAAATTATCTGAGTATCTGTATGGCACCTTAAGATTTTTATTTTACCCTCACTTTTTATTCTGAAAAAGGAAAATATCAAGCCCTTTCAAGAGTTTTTGTTTTTCAAATGTTTCAGAAATATCTGAAGAGCATTACCATCATCACACATCACAGAAATATATGATATTTATGAATCAAAATAAATGGAACAAAGAATTATTGCGAGACATAGTTCACAATTGCTATGGGCAGAGTTCAGACTATAATCAAATCAAATCCATGTATGGCAGGATTTACTTTGCCACCAAAAATAACCTATGCTGGCAATTTCCAAGCCAGCGTCAGAAAAGGGGCAGAAAATTGCTTCCAGGGCTGCAGACCAGACAAGATTATACCCCAAGTCTTTGTAAAGGGAAGTGTGAAAAGACCCCTAACACACATACGCAGTGCAGGGAATGAGAGCAAACATTGGCTTTGGGTTTTAAAGTAGGGGGTGAGATTTTTGAGGAGAGTGAGCAAAGCTCCATTTAAATGTTTGTGGCGCTGTGCTCTGGGATTTGAGAAAAGTGAATATTCCTCTCATCAATAATGTAGGTAAGAGGAGGGGGCAGGGAGGCCGGCGAATACTCAATAGGTTAATACACTGGCCTTTCACCCTTTGATTCCAGTTTGGGAAGTGTCAGCACAAGAATATATTTTATCTCCCTGCCAGACCCCATCGGACTACAACATCTGTCGAAAAGTAGGTTATTACCAGAGCAAAATATATCAAATCAAAATCTGGTTTCTTTCCAGAGTGGAGCCTCATCATTAGGTGGCCTGTGAAATTCAATTTAGAAATGTAAAAATCGGAACAGATGTATCGGAACAAGAACCATATAAGTTAATGCCCTTCCAAAGGGGGGGATGTAGCGATGCAAGGAATAAATAATAAAACACAAAAACTGCCCTCTGTCGACAATAATACTTTAATAAATATTTGAAAAAAGCAAATTGTTGGAAGTCCCATAAAAGCTTTCTTTCACTGATGGGACATAAAAGAAAAAAGACAACAAGCTAGAAAATGCTAAAACATGAATATTTTACACGTCCACCTAAGAGACAGAAGACTCAAAGGAGATGCTCTTCCATCTCAAAAATGGCTATGGGCAAAGGAAGAGAGGATGCAGGTCATCCCATTGTGTTCAATGGACACACTTTGTATTAAAAGATGAATTGATCCATCTGTGAGCAGCACTTAGCCTCACTCTTCAGCTCAGTCGTTACACGAAGATAAATCAATATTTAATATCCCCAACCAACAGCCTCGGTAGATGATTTTAACCTCTCCTTAATCCCATTTATGTTACCTTTCTGGAATCTTTCACATACGCCTTCACTATGACAAACTTCCAAACAGCAGACTGCATGGCATGGTGGTTATTAAAGGGGGCTTGCTATTTATGTCAGGTGAGGTGATGAGCTGCAAAATTAATATTCTAAATCAGACTAAACTCAAAGCTTTTATCTGCAACACTTAGAGGCCTTTTTCACCCTTTCGGCACGAGCGGCAGACATGGGCCAACTGTCTGATGCCTGGCATCACTGGGTGATATACTGCGGGCACTTCATTACCGTTTTGTACATGCCTGCAGTAGCTCTTTCTATGACATGTAAAGTGTCCCCTCCGAAACATATGTCTGGAGGGCACTGCATGGCTTTGTAACCAGATAATATGGTTCAAGGAAGGAGTAGGAATTCAAGGAGTAAACTACTGTCGATGTGTAGCTTGTGCATTTCATTCAGCTCTTTAATCTGTATTATACATGCCCTCCCATGTAGCAGATTTACATTATAAACTGTACAACATCATTAATATTACGTATAGTTCATTAACTGTGTGTGTATGTATATTTAAAAATGAATGTATGTATGCATGTATGTACAAACTGCACAAACTATAACAAACGGACAAAACGGGACAACACGGGACAACACGAATTGTAACAAACTTACATGGTATTTTCAGGGAGGTATTCTCCCTATTCTTCTCACTCCAGAACCTTTCCCCCTCACCTTCCCCAATCCCTTATTCACCCCCCTTTCAGTCCAATACCGACTTGTCCTGACGCAATTAATATTAATTTTAAAAAAGTAACTAATGGGAAATACAACTAATAAATATTTACATATATTCAATGCTCCAATCTAGAGGAGGAAACACCACATAAGGTGTTTTACTCCCCTGGAGATAACAATAGTGTCCAACTCTGCGAAGCATCTACTCTCCAATGTATTGGCTTTTGAACAGGACAGGACACGGTAAAAAAGGAGTAAACTACTTGTAACTAAACAAACACTGTGATTTTTAGAATTATGTTCTTAAATGTTTTTACTAGCCAACCTAATAGTGATAAATGTCAGGTTTCGTGCTACATCCCTTGTGTCAGCTCCCCTCATTAGCCCTGACATTGTCAGCAACTGGGTTAAATTACACTAATCATATTCACCTGCTCACTCGCTCATCAACCAGCACTTCCCCTGTGTCTCCAAGCCACACTCCCTAAATAGTTGCACCTCTCACCAGTGTCCAGCTCATCCTTTGGCTCATACATGTTTCTTTTCATTTCTATCTTCTACTCCTTCATCT
The DNA here is from genome assembly GCA_007224835.1 of Danionella cerebrum. Taxonomy (NCBI): domain Eukaryota; kingdom Metazoa; phylum Chordata; class Actinopteri; order Cypriniformes; family Danionidae; genus Danionella; species Danionella cerebrum. Next base: position 132,416 of record SRMA01025190.1, on the reverse strand, counting down.
TTATCACTCCCTAAGTTTGGACTGTTTCTTTGTCAGTATGAATTGCTGTTTGCGTTGTGGACGTGAGGGATAATCAACACTCAGCCGTACGTTATACATTTAGAGTGCACAAAGGGGTGTATAACCACCTGACACAAAAATGGTAAATTATCATTAATATGCATGGCTGTAATAAATGAATGGAATAAAACTTATTTTAGTCGGTTAGCTTACAAATGACAACCATGCCGTGGATTCTTAAAATTTGTTATGTGGATCCCTTTATTTGTTACACCAATGTGCATAGATTCACCACAGCCCATAAAGTTTTAACAGCTACTGTGTGTCTGATTATTATTATTTAAAATTATAAATGATATTGAGTAACTTTGTTATTAGCATATAGTTAGGACATGAAGGAAAACAATGTTAACGCTAATCACGTGACACAATCGACTTTTATCTTCAAGACTACACATATATCATTTTAAATACTGCTGGGTCTGAGGGTTTGATGCTATGTCGGCATGCGTTTTATTCCCTCCCGCGTTTGTGAAAGTGGATGATGTCGGTTGTTGTTGAGCTCTTAGCGTCCAATGAGCACCGGTCTTATTGAAGCCTTACCTTCTACTCCAAATCCAGCCTAATTTCCCAGCACATAGGTGGTAAATCAACTGGATTGCAGATTAATTTTTGATTATGTACACCAGGAGCTGAAGCGGTGTTTGAGCCAGTGTTCCCCGCATCATAGTGCGGTAAAATGGCGGAGGAGAGATCATTGGCGGAGAAGTGCATTGATAGACATGAGTAAATAAACTGGACAACCTGTGCGGTTATTCGAAATTATCCTGCCAGCCAATCAGAATCGAGTATTCAGACAGACCATGGCATAATGGTTATTTGTTAAACTGTGTTCATATTCCTTCCCTCACTTCTGAGTATGTCTTGTCCCCGTGTCAATTCAAAACTGATCTGGGTTTCAGTTTCATTACAATTGTGTAAAACAGCAGGTGATCTGCAGCGTCCACTTTATATCAGGTAAGTTTATCTGCCTCAAAGCCTCTATACATAATCTAAATTTTTGATCCAGAATTTCGTGTGAAAACCATGGGTGCCAACAAGAGCTCACACATCTGACCGAATAAGTGGCACCAACGAAATAGAGTTTCTGATTGCAATATCGGATCGGCTTTTCCCAAGAAGAACAACCAATGAAAGCTGGCTATTTTGATGGCAAAAGAGCCGCTTGGTGACACTCATCCTACACGTTCATAGCAAATTCGCACAGGACATAAGTAGCGCAGCACAAATCCTTGTTGTCTTTTTTTTTCTGTTTCCCCATGTGGCGAGGAGTGCATCTGTTGTACCATAAATGCCATCTTCAGGCATTGCATCAATATTTCCTCGACCCAGACCCAGAGCACCCTGCTGAGAAGCCACAAGAAGATTTTAGGCCCAATAGCTGAAATGCACGTATAAATGTTGGAACATCATCATGGGTCTGCGAACACGTATTTAGAGTAAAGGCTATTGGCATAAAAGCAAACTAATCAAACATACAAAAAGCCCAGTGGTAACACAAGCTGAAATCAATAATGTAAATGTATAAAACAGTTTTTTTTATGTATGTTTTCACCAATGAGTATTAATTTGGATCGATACATTTAAATCTTTGAGTAAAAAGCAATCATAACCTTATAATGGGCCTATTTTTGGTTTTACACTGCGCATAATGATGGTCTGTATTCAAATGCGCTCCCATGTATTGGTGGAAACTTCAGAGACATATGGAACACATGAAGAGGAAGAAACAGCTTCTGTTTGGCCTCTGGTTGTTTGCGACATCAATACGTTAGTTTAGCTTAGCAACAGACTGCGGCTGAGCTGTCTTTATGATATCATCAGGTGCAGATGAGCTTCTGAGTGAGAGCCTATAAAAGAGGTCTAGCTGTAAAACGTAATATGTCAATAAAGAAAGAGAAAGTCTTTGCAAAAGATACTTCAAAAAACCAGGGCAGACCTTGTGAAGTGTTCTGGAACCTATAGCTGCAATTTAACCTAAACATTTTCATTCTGTTTTAATGATTTGTAATTCTGCCAATACAAGCTGCATAGGTTAACCTTTCCCTTGCACCAAAGTCATTTAAGGAAAAGCGTTTCACCTATAGCAACTGATATGTCTGAGGGAGTTGAAGACAGACAGGATGCCCCTAAAGCTAACACTTTAAGCTCATCTATACCGGGATTTTAAAATATCCATGAGAAAGCAATTGCAACCGCATGCAAAGACAAAACCCTAACCTGACAAAAGAGCAAGAAAGAAACGGTTCTGCCCGGCCTACGAGGAACAATGCAGCTCTAGGTGTGTGCAGCCTGTTGAGAAACGTGTCTTTTCAAACATTGTTGGAGCATGGATTCATGTCATGTAGTGGCATATTCCTACGTTTGGTTGACCATGAGCTTACCCTTAAGCGATTTTTGTGAGGTAAAGAAGGAAGGAGTGGATGAGTTGAGGCTGGTGGAAGTAGAACTGGGAAAATAGGAGGGTTGGAGAGAGCCACAGGTGACGGCTGCAAGCTCACATTCCGCATCCACCTCAAAAGAATGAGAACAAAAGTCCCGAAGAGAATGGCATGTTATGCGCCGGCTTAGGTGATATCTCCATTTATAATAGCTCAGGGTTGGCCATTGTGTTTGAGAAAACAGGATTATGATTTACACAAAGGCTAAAGGGTTTGCTGTGAGAAGCAGTACTATAAAAACGAATGCCTTTATCGAGGACACGCTTGGGTCTCGGAGTTTCCCCTGATGCCACCCACATAGGGGTGTCTTTTGCCTTGACTTCTGAGTTGATTGAAAAATAGTCCCTCTACTTTTTTACATATACATTGACCTACTTTAAGATGCTGGCTGAAAGTAATCAAGTGCTGAAATATTAATGAGCCTCCACTCCCAGTTCCTGCCTGCATTTCACAGCCAACTGGCAATATGGCATCAATCAGATGGTAGTGGGGTCTGTTTTTCTGCTCCTTGATTGACTCATTGATTGAAGATATTTTTAAAAGGAATCCCTGAGAGAACGCCTGCTCCCGGTACAAAGTGGGCCTGTCCCACACCAGGGGCTGAAGAGGGCTGCCTGTTTGCTTTAATTGGGCAGAGACATCACAGTTTGAACCCACACAGGCCAGGCTCCAGAGGGCCGCGATGGTCCTCCACACTTTCGAATGCAAACACACAAATACACACCCTCATCTACAGTCTACCCTGCCAATGTCAATCAAAGGGGCTCCTCTGGAAGTGCTTCAAAGATCCTGATTGGTTTTAAAGATCATGTCTGAAAAGCGCTGTGGGCTTCAGTCCTTGAGGTTTGGCTCGCGTGGCCTTGGGCGAAAGGGGCAAGAGCAGGCTTCTTTGTTTTGGGTGTGTTACTTCTGCGATGGATCCTGGTATTGATTACAAATTGGACTGATTAAATTTCTTTTGAGATAATGGCCTAAACTTTGCTGTGCATATAAGAACAATTTGGACAATGTCATAAAAACTTGAAGTTTTTAAAATTTAATTGTTTAGTTTCAGCTGTTTAATTTTAGCCTATATTTATATTGTTATTGCTATATATGTATTTGACGCATCTATTCAACTGTATTGCATTATCTTTTAAGTGGTCTTTATAAGCCGAAATATTGGTATTCACCTTTTTCTACAGACGCAAAACTCTAAACGCATCTCCTCCTAGACCTTTGGAGCTACAACCACCAAACTTTGCCAAGTCATCCAAACTTCTGATGTGGGTTGCAATATCTTTTCAGACTGGTAACACATAAAGTATTCTGGGAATTCGTAGAGAATGCTGGGAAAATTTCCATTGACTGAGGCTAACTTAGTACTGTTTTCAGTAACTTAAACTGAAAATCTTATAGAATCTTCAAACTTGAAAAATTGTGGAGGTTATCCATCCATGCAAGAAAACACAGAGCTGCATTTGAAGAAAAAGTGTAAAAAGTATTTGAGCCCTAGGCTCTAGAAAAGATAAACATTTACCATTGACTTATGGTCATTTAAAACAAAATGAAAAGGAAATGAAAATAACTTCAAATGTTCTTTGATTGGAAAGAAAAGTGTGACACAACATACTGTTGATCGCTGACTGGTCAGTTGTTGAGCTCACTGATTGGCAAGAAAGTTTTGATTATTCCCTACTTTTATTTACAGGCAGCACATCACATGCAATAGCAAAACTTTTTAGTAATTTAAAACTAATTCAAGCAATTTTGTGCACAGTAGACTGACGTCCAAATATTCTCCAGTAACTCTACAGGCAAACTCAGTTTACAGATGTCTAACACACTCACCTTATCAGCCCTGCAGTTGTTCAGGCCCATGCTGGTGAGGGCTGACAGCTTGGCCTCCATCCCCTGCTGATGGTGCTGAAGCTGCTCTCTCTGAATCTGCTCCCTCATCTTTCTTGCCTCCTGAATGGCCTTCATAACGGCGTCCTGATCTCCAAACAGCGCTGTTGAGTTCAGGCTGGACAGGATGTCTGTAAAACAGGTCATACTTAAGCACGCTCCTTAGGGCCACACTGTGAAACTTGATATAGCCGGTCATGAGAGCACAGTGTGCACTGTAAGTGTGGTCCAATCCATCTGTGTGTGTGTGTGGGGGGGGGTGCTTCAGGGGGTAGCAGGAAACTAAGGGAGCAATCTCAGTGTGTGTCGCCTTTCTATAATTAGTGGATCAAAGTGAGGTGTGGCGGGATGGCAGTTAAAACTCGGAAATAGTAGAAAAACAAACACCAAGCCTGTGTTCAAAGCCCAGCTCCAAGAGGAGGAGGGAAATGAGCACTGCTTGACGACAGTGTTTTAATGAAAGACTGATTTAGTAACGGATAAAATCAACTAATACACTGCATTTCTTCATCCACTGCATTTCAAAAGGGAAGAGTTATGTGGCGCTGCAAAAAGAGATAAAAACTCAAGATTTACCCAAAGATGAGCCACGGCCCATTGCGCTGATGGGACTGGGAATGTCCCCGCTCTTGATCATGCTGTTTGGGCTGCTCTTGCTGCCTGGGAAGAGGCTCTGTGTCGGGGATGTGGGGGATTTGATGGGCTCAGCTGTCTTGGGCCGCGAGGAGAGGTTCAGAGGCTGCGTTCCCTCCTCCTGTAAATAAAAGACACAAAGCTTCTGATAAAACAGGGACGCCCTATAGTGAGATGGTTTCCACCTTACATAAAAGACAATGCTCCAGAGGCTATTACTGTAGGCTAATTAGCCTGACTCTTCCAAGACATGGGTTTGGTTATTCATAGCCAGGCTCTGTGCCATGCTGTAGTTCCTAGAGCAAGAGCCAGGCTTTGTTCGGGATAATTAAAACCTTCTCTGTCTGAGCACATGTCCTTATCTTCTCACCTGCTCTCAGCCTTTAGAGAGCGGGTAACAGCTGATATGTTCTGTTTCAGGGAAATCCAATCAGGCTGGAGAGCTTGGTGATATTGTGGCTTAACCTGTTGCTTTTACACTCTGTGCCTGTCTCTGAGTTGAGCAAACATGGATGCTTTTTAGAGAACACTTTAAATAAAAATAAACAAAAAAAAAACATCACAGTGATCCAACCAATGACACTTGTATTCACTTTTATTAATATGCATAGAAACTTTCTAAACTATTTAGCTTTGTGCTCTGTGGGTGTCTCTTTTTGACACAGGTTTTTGACAGCGAAAATGATATAGAGAAGAATTATCTGAGACAGAGGATAAGATTATCCGAATTATGAGGCATCCTTCTCAGATCAGAGTAAAAAATAGAAAATTGAATTCAACTCACTTTTTTACTGTAAAATACTGTTCAAACGCTATAAAAAAAACATGTATTTCACAAAACTTGCAAAAACAGTAGAATTTACAGAAATATCTGAAATTAGTTTCAGGATTGAAATTGTTAGTAAAGAAGTTTTAGTAAGAATTTTACAGTTAAATGTGCAAACTGTATGCACTTTTTATTTTGTATTTTAGTTGTGGACATAACAACTTAAGAGAATATTGATTTGATGGACTTCATTTGGATTTTGACTTAATTAACCCTAAATAGGGTATATGTTTGGAACAGAGATAACGATATACTCTAAAAGTTAATAAAGTTAATGGCAAAGTAAAATAAAAAAAAGTCTTGTAAAAAAATTAAATCATGAAATTATATGGGGAAAAAATAAATGTGACAATCCAGAGCTGTAAAAATACAGTAATGATATGTAATGATTACAATTTAAACCAAATAAATTTTTTTTTAATAAATTTGTAAATATTTTGAAATTTAGTCAAATAAAAAAATAATGCCACAATTTCAGCACCCTGGTTTTAGTAAACTCCCCATTTCTTTGGTCCTGGCTGCTTTACATATTTAAGTTAATCCAACTTTTTCTTTTTTTACACTCTAAATTCTAAATTCTTTCTAGCAGCTCTCATTGTTATAATTTCACAGTCGAAGGGAATGTGTAGAGGACACACTGTATCCATGGTACATCATCTTTGATTGAATATAAAGATATTTATCAAGAGTACATTGCTACAGTTTCATTGTGTTTCAACATTTTTCAATGACCAAAAATAGACTTCAACCAGTTTGACATCAATTTCAAATTAATTGCACATCCTTGCTGTACAGTAATTTACCTCAAAATTATAATATGACCTCGAAGTATTTAATAGCTCTTCATTTGCTTTATTTACATGAATAAAGTTCCATAGTAAATGTTTGTAAATTTTGTATAACTATTTGAATGATTCTCATTGGCAGAATTATAGTGTCCAAACAGATGGCCCACATACAGAGACTGCCCGAAGCTCTTTGCAAATCGTACTGCCAATAACAGTTTGTCATTCAATTACGCTTCAGCTAGATAAACAAACAGATTGCTAGCTAATTAAGCACAGTGTATCAACATATGGAGTTAACAGGGCAAAAATGATGCAACAGCTTTGATCAATATTAAGATTAGACATATTATACAACACATGTTGCTTTAACAAAGTATAAGCAGTACATATGAAAATGTTCACCTCACTCTTTTAGTGAATGCCAACAATCTGACTGTAGGCTCTGCAAAGTTAAGGGCAGACCTCCAAAAGACCAGAAGGAGCAATTTAACTGTAATGTGAAATTTTAAGTTTCTAGTTGCAGCCGCAGCATCACTTTGTTGTAGCATCATCAATATATATAGATTGTGCTTCTGATGTCATTGCCTTTCAGTCCAAGTTGGGCCTGTCTCTGTCATGAGAAACCAAATGTTCCAAAAAGTGCTCTCCAGGAGCAGAGAAAGCCATAGCAACCCTGTCCACAGAGTTCTGCTTGAGAGAGCGGGCGTCTTGTAAAAGCAGCCCAGATTGATGGGCTCAGAGTGAGTGGAGAACCACCGCTTGCTGCTCTACCTACCACAGCACATTTAGTGACGAAGGACGGGGACTAGGACATACCTTCACTTGAGGAAGGGGGGTTGATGCCCTCTTCTCATTCTTCAAGGCAGATGGAGAGATAGACCCTGCAGAATTGGGGGGCTGGGGTAGCTGAGGCATCTTGGCTCCTGGAGAGACCTGCATGCTGGCCAGCTGGGCGGCATAGAGTTGCTGTAAGGAGGGAGACAACCCACAAGGCATTAACATCCAAAGCCAGACACCATTCAAAGCTTTATTCTCTCTTTTCTTCTCTCCCTCGCATTTCTTTTTCCCTTTCCATCGCGCCGTAGAAGCGCCATCAAAGGTCTAACTGTATATCAAAGACGGGATCCAGGGAGAGACAGCAGCCCAAAAAAACCACACAGCGATGGCACCCTTACAAGAGACTTGGAGTCACTCGTCTTTCCACTCATCACACAAAATTTGCAGACTGAGATCGAGCTGCTTCTCAGATCTGATTTCCTTCCCCCTGTTCCCTCAAGTAAGCTTCTTTGACTTTGATTGCCACCTTTTTGAGTCACTCTGCAGGCACCTGAACTTTTTCTGAATGATGGGGCACTGCACAATGTCCACACCTTACATAAACTCAAGATCACAATGTATCAGTCATGCTTTACATGTCATCAAAAAGAAAATGTAGAATTATTTCTAGATATATCTGATTATTAATAACATGAGTACTTACCCAAGTAGTATCCCACCCACCACTGCTACACACTTAGAAATGTGAATAGTTATTGTGATTGGCTATCTGTGTAAGGGTCCAGGGTTTCTGGGGCATTCGAGTGGAGATTGTATTAGCAGCTTACAAAAGAAAAAGGAAAGTTACTGTGTTGCTTCCGTCAAGTTTATGCAATTTTTTTTTCACATTTTCATATATCGTATTAAAACTTTATCCTACTCAGTTGTGTTTTACAAGACACCTGCTACTATCATTATTTCAACCATGTATATATTGGGTCATATATATATTGGGTTCGGTTGGGGCTAAATTCTCTCAGGTTCAGGCTGGGCCCAGTCAAACTTTTTAGGCCCAATTACAGCTCTACTCTTTAAGACGAAGACATGGGAAGGTAATTAATAAATAAATAGATAATACTGAACACACTCAAGTTAATGTGACTCCTTAATAAAAAAAAAATACATTTGGGTATAACACATATTAGGCAATGGAAACCTGACACCATTTATGAACATAAAAAAACACACATACATGCAGTGTCACACCTTAACAAAACTTCCCACTTTATAATTGGACTCGCACATGTACACTGGCAACATTCATGCGCTCACTCCTATAAATAGCAACTCAATGGTATAATCCATTTGTTTTACAACCACAGTCATTGTTTTTTCAACCCCAAATAAGCAAAGGGAGTTTTTAACGTGTATGTACCTGTGTGTTTGCCCTCTCCCTGCTTTCATTTCTCTTCCTTACTGAGCTACATAAGGACTCTATTTGTCTGAAATGGGAAAAGGGCACCAGCATTAGAGGTCTGCCTTACCTCAGCCACTCGTACTGAAAAAGCAGGCCGGACAAAGCGCTTTGTGTCTACATGCATCAAGAGATATAAACACTAAAATGCTCTCCAATAGCAAAGTTAAACGTGGACACCCTAGGGCAGCACAAAAGGGTCATTCATCTGTTGGAAACCTTGGGCAAGCACCGGCACATGGTCAACGGAAATGGCATGATGATTGGTTTCGCACAGTAATACTGCAACTTGCCAGCCTGGTAAACAGAAAGCCTTTGTTCTGGAATGTTACAACACAATTGCCATTATCTTTGCTTTTGAGTCCTAGCGCATGAGCATGCTTCAGCCCAGTCTGCTGGACAGATGTTTGTTAGTGCTGCTGATGTGGATAAGCAAAGGGACTGTGACCTTGCATGGGAAGAACTTTATTGTTCCGGAAAAGAGCGTAATTGGCTTTGGCTTTAAATTAGAGCCAGTCAGACTGCCTTTTGTGAGGCATGATTATTGGGTCCAAGCCACAGGGTTAGGAGTAAAATGGTCTTGAGGTTCTCGCTCACAAATAACAATAAATCCTACAAACAGGAAGAAGCAACATGCAGCTCGCATTGTTTTTTCAAAGGCGATATCGCTGTGACACCAAGCAATGGATTGTTTATTAAGGCCATGTGCTTTGGTGCAGAAATGTGAGAAAATGGACAGTAGAGAAAAAGAGGGAAAGTGAGAGATTGCTGATGTGGTGTGATGACACATGTGGTGGTCTGTCTGAAGGGCATGTAATGCAAGGTACCTATGGGCTCCTCTGCAGCTAACTTCAGACAAGCCCCAGGGTCTCCACAGCTGGGCTAAGCTAATGAGGGTCAAGCTGAAAGTCAATGGCCAAAGCTAAAAAAGGCTGAGCATGGTCCTATAGGACAATCGATCCTTCAGGATGTTTCTTGTAATGAATCTAGCTGAGTTTTCGTTTTCCTAAAAGGATAAGTTAAAAACGTAATCACTTTAGTAACAGGAATACACATATTTACTCTAACCATTTAACATACAACGTGAATGGGTTGTCTGTAAACATGTATAATTTAACTTTTACACAGTCTTAACTTAGGATATAAGCATCGGTTTTGGGACAAGAAAAAAAGCTTGATCTTTTCACAATTAAGAACCAATGAAGTTTCCCCACATCAAGTTGTTTTGTTTATATTTAAAAAGCAAAGATCCTCTACACATTAATACGAAATTTGATTTGAAGTTTCGTGCAAGAATGCGTCGCCATTGAAAACTATAGGCGCCAAGGGGAGCTGACACATCTGACCGATCGAATGGTGCCAACGAAAAATGAAGTCTATGGGGTGTGCTACAACTTTTTATAATCTCTGAAATTTCACCCACTCGCACCAAGGATACGTTATTTGTAACGTATCATAAATATTAATAGCCATTGGCTGATAAGGAATGCACAGTTCCAGTACTAGCATATACGGTACATGTTAATTTTGGAAACATGTGACATCATCTAAACATTACGCACTGTGCAATTCATAGATGAAACTACCTTAGTGTAAAAAGGAAATAAATTGTGTTAAATTAAGAATCATAAGTTGCAGTATTGTGGAATTCGATTAAATTACAAACAGATTTAAAATTCGCCCAAAATGTTTGTATAAAGATGAACCAAAGATGAACACTGCCTCGACAGACAGCGAAGCACACTCGCAAACACCCATGCGCTCTAACACCAACAGACATACAAAGTGGTGTATAAGCAGCAATCTCACACAGCGGAGAGCTATTACAGTGTGTACTGGAGCTGCTGGCTCTGAGGAAATGGAGCTGATGGGGACAGAACACAAGCAGGGCTGGAGAGAAAGAGAGAAGCCAAAAGAGAGCCGAAGAAAAAGAGAAGCAGAGATGTTGAGCTGCTCTCAGCATGTGGCTTCAGAAAGGCCTGCAGAGAAAAGGCCTGATCCACCCCAGTGACTCAGGTAATACCTTTGTCCACTTGAGCATTAAATGACTCGCTGCCACAGCTTAGTTAGAAAGAGAGGGGCTCGGAAACGGAGCTTTTCAATCCACTTGCTTGCGGTCCTCACACTTTGTGCGACACACACACACACACACATACGCACAGTCTGACTAATATTCCCACCTCCCTCTCATATAAGCCAAGCCCATCTCACAGTCCGTGGATTCCAAATGAGTGGGGTCTGGCCCGAGGTCAGGCTGTTTGCCATTGATAATTAAAAGCAACCTCTCTCGAGACTGAAGAGGTTAAATTAGAGGTCCCAACATTTCTGCCTGCAACGACAACATTTGCAGATCATCAAGATTACCGGACATTTTCAGACCACACTGCAGGATGCATCAGCACTCAAGGATACTTGCTTTCAAGTGTCTCAGGCAGCCAACTCACTGCTCCACCTCTGTGTATTGGAATGTAAACACGTAGGATAAACTGTTTATATGTGGAAATAGTACAGTAAAGAAAGGTTGCTGTTTCTCAGTTAAAATAAAAACACACCATCAGGGATATTTGAACAAATAATGAAAGATTCAAGCCTGGGTCTTGTTCCAAACTTCAACAATACAAAAAAGTGGCAAGAACGAAAGTAGTCTCAAGGTCTCAATCCTCACATTAACAGAATCCGAAATGTTAACAAATGTGTTTAGGGGGTTAGGATAGAAAAAAATAAATATAAATTTCTGTTTCTGAGTAGAAAGTGTTTGAATCGAGTGGCCATTGCCCTGGTGCATATATTCAGCGACTTCCTCCCTCCATCTCCTGTCTATTTCCTAGTCTGCCACTGTCTAACGGTAATATTTAAATGTAATATAAAATAAATTAATATATGATCTATGGACACATGACATTTGAGTGAGAAATACTTTCAAAATCTTTCTAAAGTAGCATTTTAATTATCAGTCAGGACCATAGAATAATATCCCACATGCTGAGAAATAAACAAGTTGTGCGGAGACCCAGATATGAGTTCATGGGTTGTTGTCCAGCAATAATACCTTAAAAAGTAGTATTTTTTTTTGTATAAAAATGTTAAAAAAAAAATTAAAATAAAAATAGTTCCAAAAGGAAAGGTAAAAAATTTCCTAAAAAGTCCACTGCAAAAACAGAAAGCTTACATTTAGATTAAAAACATCTTGACTTTCTTATTTTAGGAAGAATTATTTAGTTTAAACTTTTAGGGTAGAGATTATTTAGTTTAATTTGAGAAAATATGGCTTAAATTTTCTTTAAAAAAAAGAAAAAAAGCTTATTTCATGTATTTGCTTGAAACTATAAACAAATTATTATTAAAAAAAGATTATTTAGTGCATCTAAAACTAATAATATGTTTAATTTTAAAACAGAATGTGTAAAACTTTAAAAAATTTCTTGGTTTTTGTTTGTTTGTTTTTTGTTTAAAGACTATTTTAAAGACTAGTTTTAAACACAAATGTTTTAAACTGTTTTCCCTAAAAAGGATTTAGTATTTTTCATATTTTAAAAAGAAAATAACTTTAATTTAAGCTATAATATGTAGTTTAAAGTCCGTACTAAGTGCAAACATTCTTTTGTTAGTACTGTTTACTGTTGAGAGCAGTGTGTACTGGTGGACAGTGCACTCGACTCTGACGCAGTTCAAATCATGAGTGAGTGGAAAAATATCCAGCACTGTTACGTGCCTCCTGTCAGCAAAAAAAAGTGTAAAAGGTAAATAATTATGGCATTTATTTCGAGGCACAATATATCGAGGTACAAAATTGTCACAATACAGATTGTGGAGGTGTCACTTCTGAAACTTCTTTACCTTGCCTTCTTGTTTTATGTAATATTTACTAGTAGACACTCAAACATAAAAACATGAAAGATTATAAAAATAGCTCTCTTCAGCACTTAGAAGTAAAAACTATGAATTAATGCAACATTACCACTTCACCCTAGTGGATGGATGGTACCAAAGGCACTCATACAAATCAACCTAGTCCCTAGCGTTCTTAACTTTGTGGTCTCAAACGTCTAAATCTATATTTTTAAAATGATGGTTTGTAATCATTATATGAACAGCTCCACTAGATGTTTAAAATAGTTGTAAATTATTGGCATAATATTGATAAATGTATGGTGAGCAGAGTGTTTTGTTAATAAATGATATATTTTAAGCCAGAATGTCTTGTTTTACGTCTGGATAAGCACAAACATCCTTGAATGAATGCTGTTTTCCCTAATCTAGACCAAAAAACAATATTTAAATCTTTAAACAGTACTTTCGTATAGGTTTCAGATGAGCGTGTGTTTATGTGTTTCTGGTTGAAAGAAGCAGAGCTTAATCTGAAATGGCTCATTCAACACAGGTTTGAGCACATATGATGGGCAAATAAGCCATCATGCGAGGAGGAAATCAAACTAGACTGTCTTGTTCTCTCTCACAGAGAGAAGTCAACTGCTCTCTGGCAGATGCTGTGAAATACAGTGGCAGATTTTGCCAATTTTTAGTGCTTCTAGCTATAATGGGGCATGACTGTCTCTCCAACTCATCCGCACAGGGCCCAGTCTGAGCTTACTGAAACGTTCCATGAGGCCAAATAAACCCTGCTGATGCATTATCATATTTCAAATCAGAAGCACATTATATACACGCTAAATTACAAACACTAAATCTCTTGTGTTTGTATCTCCTCTCTAAGGGCCTGGTTGAGAGGACGCATAGGGAGAAGGCTGTGTTACTGCTGCATGGTCGACTTTGCCATTTCAGAAGCATTGGGGCGCCCATGCCCGTTTGCCACAAGGCTTGTCCAGGCTCATTGCCCAAGGCAGGCAGAATGACCCAGGCAAACCCAGATGTCAGAAAGGGAAGCAGGGGTGCGCTAGTGTGCTGCGCCAATGCTTTCCAGTATGGCCAGACATCTGTCCCATCTGCTGGCACCCAGCATGCTCCCTTGTTCATTTCTCCTTCCCCCATCTCGTCAAATCTACCTCACCCCCTTTCACTTTTATAGTTTCGCTGATTTCAAAGGTTCCGTGTGTCTTGGTCTTCTCTTCTACCCAAAGATAACTTTGCAGTGGTACCAACCTGAATGGTCTTCTCTCACTATCTGTTTACTTGACTCTCTTCTCTACAACTGCATCCTTCCAGATGTCCACCTTTTCCTGGAATGCATCCACTGCCCTACGCTCAATGCGCCTCTCGTCCTCTGGCTATCTCTCTTGAGTCTGTCTCGCACAGCACGCGCCTCTCCTTCATTCTCTCCTCTCCTCCTTAATCACACAAGCAGCTGTTCGCTCTCATTTCTGCAGCTCCCAGTCCAAAGTGCTCTACTTGTTAGCCGTGGCAGAAAGCCCTGCTCCCTCCACACATCCGGAATGCAGAGACATGAGCATCCAAACAAAGATAGTGCAGCATTTCCTTTCTTCCTTTGACTTCTTAACCTTAACAGAAGTATCAGAAAAGTTTTTTGCCTTCTTAGGCAAAGAGGTAGCACGATATTGAGAGGATGAACCTAAAGATATCCTTTATGGACGTAATGTTTGTTCTGTCTGCAAACTCTCAAAGCCTGAAAAGTAAAGTAAAACAAACCTTAATATTACAATTTACCTGTAGTATAGTTGCCGGCCACTTCATTAGGTACACTTGTCCAACTGCTTTTTAATGCAAATTTCCAATCGGCAAATCACATGCTAGCAACTCAATCCATTTAGAGATGTCGACATGGTCAAGACAATCTGCTGCAGATAAAACCGAGCATCAGAATGGGAAAGAAAGGGGATTTAAGTGACTTTTAAGTGAGAATTACTATATACTGGGGTTTTACATCCATCTCTGGGATTTACAGAGAATTGAGAAAATATCCAGTGAGCAACATTTCTTTGGTACATATGCCTTGTTGATACCATAAGTCAAAGGAGAATGGTCAGACTGTTTGTGCTGAGAGAAAGGCAACAACTCAAAAAACCCACCCGTTACATCTTCACTTCAGAAAACACATCAAACCTTGAGATGGTTTGCTAAAGCAACAGACCACACCAAGTGCCCCTTTTGTCCGGAAACGGAGGCTACAATTAACACAGGCTTCCCAAAATTGGACAATAGAAGATTTGGAAAATATTGCCTGGTCTGATGAGTCTCGATTTCTGCTGCAACATTCATATGGTAGGGTTAGAATTTGTGTCAACAAAATTTGTGTCAACAAGCAGAGATGGATGACACGAGAGCCACCAGGAACCGCAGGAGCCCAGGAGGTGCTCCACTGACTGGATCTGCAGTGTCGTTGCCGTTAGGCCGTCCACATTCCGGCAAGGGTCGATGTAGTAGAGATGGACCCAATTGGCTCAGAGCCTGGGGAATGCCGGAGGAACCAGCACAGTGAAATCCCACACGCCACAGGCCTAAGCGGGGTGAGGGCACCCCAGAACTACTCTCAGCATGCAACCTCACCTGAAACGCTCACCAACATCTGTTGCCAAGCACTGGATAACTTTTAAATTATTTATTGTGATGCTTGATTTTAATAAAATTCCCTGTGTGGCCTCAACCAGAGCATGTGTGTCTGTGTCTCTCTCACCAACCCGCTACAATATTTCTTTTAAGCTAAGATTCAAAAGTTTTCATTGTCTTAACATCTCTAATCACTTTTGGAAGCTGCTTTGATTCTAAACTTATAAAATATTTGCAGCAATAAATAGACTTAGGAGAACACTGATTGCAAAGTGTTCTCCTAAGTGAGATTGAATGCAATTAGCGCTAGGCAGTGGGGGCATTATTCCATGATTCTTTTTTGTCGTTCCCAGCGAAAAAAAAGAGGGTTATCCAAAACTTGAGGGTAAAACAATATATCAAGGATAGAATGGCTTTAAGGAAATTGTTTTTCTCTAAGCAATTGACGCAAGGTGATCTTGTACGCTAGCAACTTAAGTGCCAATTCAAACAGACAAAAAGTAAAATCGAATTCTTTTGTAGAATTAGGATAATTCCTTTCAGACTGTCTGGCCATGCGGCTACAATCTCAACACAATTTCCACCAGGAGGTGAGAGGTGTCACTTCTAATAGGGAGGCGATGCCGGTGGATGGAGCCATTGTTTGTAGGCCATGCCCAGCTCATCTTGAACCCTGAGAGGGTCTTAATGAAGAGAGGCATGCGGTCTGGGGAATAGTTTGAGCTGCTTTTCTCTGGTGACTTGCAGACGAGGGCCAATCTGTCAGGGACGCATTGAAGGAAATTACTTGCTGCAGTGGGATGCATAGTGACAAGCAGGCGTGTGCCACTTGTCGAGGGAAATGTATTGACAAGCAAATTACGCTCTCAGATCGCCTGGCTGCTTTCATTTCCACTCCCCGGGACCTGAAGCCTTTTGTTAGGCCATGGACAGGTCGGGGAGACAGGGATGGGATGAAGAAGAGAGCGAGCGATTCAACAGTCAGTCCACTTACTCTTATGACACTGTGAAATGGTGAGCTGTAACAGAGCGGCATTAAAAGTGGCAGAACAGCCGTCCTTCTTCTTGCATGACCAGGCACAGCATTGTGGGAATTAATTCCTTTCCAATCAGAGCATTTTTTAAGGTTCATATATTTCCCCAGTCTAAACTGAGCAAATTAGAGAAAATGATACCTTGCCAAAATTGCTGACAAGTGAAGATATTCTAATTAGACAGATGAACCCAGCCAGTGGCACAGAGTGGGTGGGTCCACTGGCAGAGGAAGTGGGGATCTCATAGGTGAGGTCACTCCCACTGAGCAGATCATTGATGCATAAGCTGCGAGAGCTCAGTGATACTGGCATTACAGATAATCATCCAGACAAATCCATACATACCTCTCATTAACACTGACCTTGCACAACCCTCATTTATCTGACATATTTAGAAAGATCTGCTTCCTTTGATTTGAGACAGGAATTCAAAGCTTGTTATTTCTGCTCAAAAGAAGGAAGAGAGACAAAAGCAACTGCCACACGAATCTATCTGCATGACCCTTCCAAAAGAGATTCCAACCTCATTTGCATCTTTGTTACCCTTTACCTTAAAATACTTGTCGTTAGCGATTGCACAATGTATCCCAATACAAAATTATCACAGTACATATCGTGAGTTACTGAGATATATAATCTAAGAGCTGAAGAAGCGCATTTGCTTCTTGGAGTGATGGTGCTTCTAGTCACTTCTGAAACTTCTTTACTTTGTTACTTTTTCGTTACTTATTTAATACGTACTAGGAGACAATTATCCTTTAATCACATTTTAACTTAAAAACAAGTTTTTCTCCATCACTTTGAGTAAAAAACATGACTTATTGCAAACGTTAACACTGCCCCCTAGTGGAAGGATGATAATAAATTCACCAATACAAATTAAACTAGCTCCTAGTTTCAAAATAGGCAAAATTTATTGTTGTAAAATGTATCATATTTCTTTCCAGAGTATATCATTACCCCCCTATTTGTCTATTGACAAAATTTATTGAACAATATGACGTTTTTTGAGAAAGAATGAGAAGAATGAACGCATTACGCATAGTTTCACTACATAAGTTCATGCATTGGATAATATCTTGTTTACCCAGTAGAAGAGAGAGCATTTAGCATGCAAATCAGAACCATTTGCAAGTTATTAACTTTCTCATGCTTTGAGAACTGTATATGTCAAAACAATTTGGTATTAAGTCATGACACAATCCTACTTGTTGTGTTAAGACTAAACCAAAACCTCACACTATCTCTCCAGCTAGGTTAATGAAGCTGCAATTCATCATCCTGCCACTTGACACTTGGGTCAAAAGTGAGCAGACTCCCATTGGCACACATGTTAAAGTCCTTAAATCTAAATAAGAAATGATTAAACTAAATCACATTTTGGTTTATTTCTAAACATCACACATTATTTTATCTAGACATTCCGTTTTTTTTACCACCCAGACATACCCACCATTCTCTGTGCCTCTGTTCCAAATAACAGGATAGTTGTCCTAGTTACCCATTGTTGTCTAACAACTTGATCAGAAACCTATGATTGACCCCATTCTCTCTCCACCTTGCTTCCTCTCTCTCTCTACTGTCCTCTCTGTTGAATGAAAAATCAATGATGGCTACGGCCGCAATTTTTATTTTTTTCAAAATTTATCTCTTTTGGGCTTTGTCACCACAAACACACTTTTTCTCACACTGTGTACAATGGAAATGCATCCTCACAAAAACGCACAAAAAAATGCCGTAAAGACTTAACCAAACCAACAGATGGCAGTCAATTCTGCATTTTTAAAATGAGTATTTGGCACCGAGTTTGCAAAACACAGGCAGCTTTGTTCGGCGAACAAACAAGAAATGTAAGCAACAACACAGTCCTCACTTAATCCGCAATTACACTTGGTCTTTGAAAACAAGCACCAAGCAGTGACGTATAGCACAGGGTGTAACGACAATCCAAATCCAGATCCAGATTAAATTTATGCACAAAAATGGAATATTACATAATATATTTCCAAATCCAAGAGAAGAAAATCATCACTTGCTGATAAATTGACGTCAAATATAAAAAGAAAAATGGAAGTTGCTGGTTACTGGCATCTTAAAGCACGCAGACAAAATGCAATAGACAAAGTCTTGTCATCTTGCTTTTAGCAGAGTGGGGGCTCTTTGGGTATGCATTCCAGTTGAGACAGTTCTGGGAGGTGATAATCTTGAACCACTTTGATGGTAGACTTTGGCTAAGGAGTTTAGAATGACCAAAACAACATCACAGATGTTGAGCAATGAAATTCTGACAGAAAAACATTGTGCCATTGAATTGCACTGGGATTATTTCGGTAAATGTGTTTCCATCGTAGTTTATGGACATTTTATCTTATCGGGTAAAATGTGTACCCTACTCAGTTGTATGCACATTTTTTATGCACATTTTCAAAATGTATGCAAATATTGCCGATTTTTAATGCAATTTTCTAAAATGTGCATAAAAATTGGTGGTTGGAAACGCAATTCACAAACCTTCAAAACTCATCTCAAGGCGTGTTTAAAATGACACACCTTGGCCTCCGTTTTTTTTAAATATATGTTATGTGTGGACAGGGCCTTGGTGTATGGGTGTGTTTGTTTTGGTTAATTCAAATGTAAACATTAGCTTCCAGAAATGACCTACCCTGCCTATAAACACAAGCTGTCCCACTGTCCCGTGAGTTTATATTGAGAGACACATTGACAGCACTAATAACATCATCTCTTCGGTCTCCATCCTGACCATATTTATCTTCCACGTTATGATCAGGGCTCATATTCCAAAGAAAGGGTATGTTTGAAAAAAAAGGTTAGGAGAGCAAATACCAATCTGCTCAGTGAAATCTGTAGCAGACAGTCAAACTCCAATTAACTGGAATACAACAAATTTGTGTTTACTGTATTTTCAAAAAGGTCAGTAAAACATTGACT
This sequence comes from Danionella cerebrum, assembly GCA_007224835.1. Classification (NCBI taxonomy): domain Eukaryota; kingdom Metazoa; phylum Chordata; class Actinopteri; order Cypriniformes; family Danionidae; genus Danionella; species Danionella cerebrum. Next base: position 113,106 of record SRMA01025190.1, on the reverse strand, counting down.
CTGAGATTTCCTCTGAACCAATCCCAGGGCAAAATCTATTATTAAAATAAATGGCTGAGTGGTCTTGGTGCCTTCTGACATATGACTATCCCAGACTCAAGCTGACCCTTCAGGATCATTATAAATAGACAGTTCAAACCTTGGATACACCACTACAGCTTACTCCAACGACGGCAGGAAAGGCATGCTTACGAGTACTCAAATGATTTTTAGCTTGCATACTCATTGAAGCACAAATTGTACTAAACACACTCTTTAACATAAATAGATGCATTCCACACCTTCAACAGATGATTGTTCTCCACAAAGTCACATGCCTCTCCAGCTCCAGCTGCAAGTATTGTTCCAACTTGCCAAGGCTCATTAATGCTGAGAGCGATAAGCTCCGAAGGACAAATTGTGCACATGTATCAGCAAGAAGAAAAGGTAGAAAACACTCTCTTATCCTCTCTCCCCCACATGTCCTCCTCTCTGCACTCGCATTTTTGTTTTGTAACATTCCTAGCTATCAGAGGACTTCATATCTAATTGATATAAACCACTTACCACTGTTGTTGACAAAACAACAGCCATCTATGAAAGAAAAATGGAGAAAAAGGAATAAAAGCATCCACTACTGAGCTTAGATTTGGAAATTATTTGAATGTAAACAGGAAATACTAATAGTGTATTAGGCAAATAAAAGCTCCAAAAATGTTTAACATTAAATGACTAGTTTACTAGAGAACACAGAGGGACCTTTTACTGGTGTCAGCAGTGAAAGCCATTAATGTATGAGAGGCTTCTGATATATTCATTACTGAAGCAATCCCTGGGTGCAATTCGTCTACACGGCTGTATTGCAGATGGAAGGTGTTAAGCTTGTAGGGGTGGACCGGTGTTTGACTGATTTAGCTCTAACTTGTTATTTAGCATACAGCTGGTTTGCTCACACGGTGCTGAGGGCTTGGCCCGTTGCCCGTAAATTCTTTTGTGACCGTACATACCTGAAGCTGGAGAGGGTTGAGTCCTGACGCGGCAGCAGCTGCCATTGTGGATGGAATGAACTGCACCGGGTAGTTATCACCTGTCGGAGAAAAGAAGGAGGGGGAGATTGTGAACAATGTGCACAGGTTGAGACAATGAGCAGTCCAACGGCAGGCCAGACAAGTGCCAACACAGTTCCTGTGGTCCTGCCTGCCTGCACCCAGCCTCGGCACTCAGCCCAAACATCTGCACATACAAAGGAGTCAGCTGGCCGGAGCGGGGTGGGATTTACACAGGAACGTCTCTCTTTTTCTCACATTCAGGCTTTTTCCTTTTGCATTTTTATCTTTGCTCTCACTTGCACACTTCTTTTTCGTCTGTCTGGTGTGTGTGTGGTTATGCTGTTTAACAACATTGTTCGCATGAGTCAGGAGCTTCATTGGTGATTCTATTGTTGTAAGTGCCGTTATGTGTTTTGCAATGTGATTAAGCACTAGAGAACATTTGTGCAAATGTGAAAAGAGCTTTTATAATAGTTGCCTATCTGTCCCTAATAAAGACATTTAAGTCAGGAGATTAACATGATCTGAATGAACTGAAATCTATATTTTGGCGATATGTGAACAGATTTGAAGTATTTTAATTTGTGCCCCAGGCCATTTTTTATTGTGTGGTCCTATTCCGGGTACATATTTTGTTTTTTGGAAAGCAACCTGAAAGGCTTTTTCAAAAACATACAACGTTTGAATTGTTGAAAATCCTAGATCTGCAATGTACTAGCAACCTGTCCAGGGTGTACCCCTGCCTCTTGCCCGATGTATGCTGGAGACCCCTGTGACCCCAAAAAGGATTTAGCGGGCAGGAAAATGAATGAATTAATGAAAAATTCTAGATGTCACAGTTCTGTGACGGGATTAGGAAGATAAACAACCAGGGTTATGATGGAGTGGAAAATCATCAAATAAGTTAAAAATAAAGCAGATACAGGCATCTGTTGGAGGCAACCTAATGCACTTGCTCAGAGATTGCAGGAGATGAGATACACAGAAAGTCTTTCTTGAAAGCGATACACAGAGGGGTTATGAAAGTTCAAAAGTTTTCCAGTTGGGTGTATGCACTTTCTTTATGTTAAATTTTAAGACCTTTTTAAGCCTATCCAAATCTAATTTAAGACTGCGATGTTTATTTAACTGCCATAAAATATAAATCACTGTAACAAAAATATTGCATACACGCTAAAAATTAAAACATATAAAGATGTTTACACCAACATAAATCTTTATATTAGGACTGGGTCTTTTGTTGGGTCTTTGTTTAAACCACTGTCATGAGATTGTTTTCTTTTCGTTTGTATTTTATGGTATTGTAGTACGGTTTAAAGAAAACCTCTGACCAAATGAAAAAAAAACATTTTTAAGGATCATACCAATCCAATACTGGGTTTATGATTCTTTTCAAGAAGTCATTTTGGCCAAGATGTGCCTCAACAATAAAAGGTTTCCACAAAAAATTTCCATTTTATGTAAAAGCCAGGTTTTGCATCTACATGAAAACATAGAAGATATGTGTTTTTTTAATAGCCATATAATCCCAACTGCGAGGTGCCAAAAGAACACTAATAATCCACAAGTGTCATGCCCGACAATTTTCAGATAAACTGAGTAAAATGCCTGTAGAAAAGGTGTCTAAAAAGAAGACAGGAGTCCTTTGCTTGTGGTATATGTCATCTGAGCTACGAGCAGGTCATGTACCAATTGAGAACAGTAGGTTGACGCTAATGGTTTGGGGTCTGCTTGAGCACCCAGTGTTCCAAGCGATGAAATGGGAAGACAGCATTCTCCCTGTCAGACCATGAAAGTGAATCTTGTGTAAAAGGCAAATCAGTGGATGCCAGAGAGGCTCCAGTGACTATTGGCGAATATGGTTGTTTCTCTGTGCCAGTTCAGGCCAGGGGCCAATAGCTTATAATCAGCCAAACATGGGACCAATGGTGGTCCCTCACATCTGATTCAGCGATCTTCTGAGTTTTGTGCAGATAATAAAGAGTCGATTATGGAAAGTTAAAGAATGAGAGTGATAATGGCTGAAACAACATGCTTCTGCATAAAAAAACTCAAGTACTCTCCGGCATGTAATTTCTATGAGATAGGATCACGTTATTGAGAAGGTTCCTTATCAAAACAAGCTTTCTAAAGACACCAGGGACCTTTGCACCTCAAAAGAGCTTTTATTTGTTTTTTTTTTTTAAATCAGGCCAGCTTCTGCATACATTTTGAATACTATCTCCCATAAAGGCATTGCTAGAGAGCTTCCTAGTGTATTATGTTTCAGCTAGGTATCATGCTACAAATAGATGCCAATTTTGACCGTAAACTTGGCACAGGGCCTCTTTAAGTGGAAGGACCCAAGGGTCTCGCTTAGGGCACTGCTATGCTGATATGGTCCAGTGCTCCATAAGAAGCAAGAGCTGTGAATCTAATGAAAAGGTTGAGAAGAGTGGCGAGGAACGTCTGGCAGAGGGCTCCTTCTGAAACCTCTTCACTTCAACCCCACCTGATGCCATGGGATATTCAAGCCAAGAGGCTCACTTTTATTTTAATGGCCAACCACTGCTTTTTTTAAACTATGCTGGACCAAAAAAATGTATTTAATTTTAAAAAGCAGATTTAAACAAAAATTTAGACAAAGAAGATCAGAGCAAAACAAAACAAAGTAAAAAGCAAAGTAAAACTAATCAAAGCAAATCACAGCATAGCAGGTTTAAACAAAACAAAGCAAAGCAGATTATAACAAAAACAAAACAGTGCAGAACAAGGCAAAACAAAACAAAGCTCTATAAAGCAAAGTAAAACTTAACAAAGCAAACCACCATATATGCAATGGTGCAGACCAAGGCAAACTAAACAAAACAGATTAGATCAAAACAAGACAGTTCAGAGAAAGGCAAACAAAACAAAACCGTGCAGAACAAACAAAAAGCAGATTAGATCTAAACAAAAACAAGACAGTGCAGAGCAAGGCAAACAAAACAAAACTGTGCAGAACAAACAAAACAAAGCAGATTAGATCTAAACAAAAACAAGACAGTGCAGAGCAAGGCAAACAAAACAAAACAGATTAGATTAAAACAAGACAGTTCAGAGCAAGGCAAACGAAACAAAGCAGATTAGATCAAAACAAAAGCAAAACAGTGCAGAGCAAGGCAAACAAAACAAAGCAAAAGAAAATGAAGTGTATATAAATAAATAAACACTGCTGGAACTAAAATATCAGTCGTTAATGTGGTGTCTCTGTGGTGAAGCGGCTGATGCACATTCTCTGTGACATGAGTATGTCCTTCAGGCCAGCCTCCACACAATCCTGCCAGGAGGGGAATCATGGCTTTGTTGCGTGCAAAGAGCCAAGAACATCTACGAGGTTCATCCATCAGGAATACCTATGTTTTCAAGTCTATATGGGGTGGTGGTGATGATGTGGGGGTGATCCACCACAAGACTATTTGAGTAAAGGATGACCTCGGTCCTCTCTTTATACCAAGTCCAAGCCATTGGGCACAGTGTGTGACAAAGGAGATATCTGCTGCTTCACTCCAGGATTTGGGCCATCAGCAGCAGACCTTAACCGCTCGCTTGGACCCAGACCGGGTCACCACAAGCTGGGCAATGCAAACAGAAATGATCCCCATCACATTATCCATGGCACTAAGAGGATTCTAGCACACTAACGGCAATAAGCTACACCTAAAATGTTCTCTCTTGCGCTGTTTTCTTGAATTATGAATAATGTGAGTGCTTCACGCACACCAATGATTCCATTATAGCTGCAGTTGTTTGCACTAAAATGCTTTCCATGTCAAAAATATTAAAAAGAAAAACTTGGGAAAAGAATGCCCCCAGGCTCTTTGTTCAACCTGTCAAGCCTTTGTAGTTAAACACCAACTGCCTTAATGTTCCATCATTTACCTTTTTAGTTAATTTATTAGCTGCCTGTAATAATCTGACTTTCACCTGCTGACTTCTGAAGATTCCCCGTCTCTGTCTAGCCCCCTTTTCCTTTTTTGTGTATTTTTTCCTTTTGATGAGTTCCTGACAACATACGTAGCTCATACTTTGAAGACAAAAGAAGGGATTTTTTTTCTGTGCTGATCAGATCTTTTATTGCTCTCTTTGCTTTAACCAACTCAGTAGAGCCCCTAAAGTACTTTAATTTGATTTTGAGAAGAGGAAATAAAACAAAGGCAAATAAAATCAGAATGGAATTTCTTGTGCTTTTACACGATGCACATGCCTCAACCTCAGAACAATGGTTTGAAGATAAGGGACGCTGGCAGTGATTCAATGAGCGTGTTGTAGCAATTTCCTTCAAGTACTTTTTTATTATTTACAGTGCTTGCGTGAGGAGTGATTCTCTTTTTCACAAAAGACGAACAAAGGCAAGCCAGAACAAGCAGGACCTCCGCTTTACCAGAGGCCCTTCAGTTCCAGAGTAGAAAAGGAGCAAACACTCCACATGTTCCTCTTCTTCTTTTTTTTAGAAACAGAATGTGTTTAAGAAAAGTCATTAGTTGTGCTGTAATGTCACCTATGTATTATTAGTGGTCTACACATACATCAAGATTATATCCGAGCATGGAGAGTCTTATATTAAAGGGGATCATGCACAAAAAATCATCAAGAATCACAAATCTTTAATGAAATAATCTCAGATTTTTAAGTTACTGATTGTAAACAGCAAAAACTGGAGAGATGAAATGCGAGCTGATTTTTACAATATATGATTATTTAAAAACATTTTAGATATCAAGGACTTTTAAATAGACAGAACTCACCATTAATACACAGTTAAATCCAAAGAGTTAAATGAACTCTACTTGGAGTGTATTTGGTCCCATTTTACATAGAGTTAAACCGACTCTGAAAAAGTTTAGTTTTCAGAGTTTGTTTCGTACATTTTTTCGATATGTGAATAAAAATTCCATCTTTTAGTAGTGTACCTTCTGCTTTTGTATTCTGTTTTTGTATTTATAAATGCTCATCATCACTAATATCCAAAAACACCTAAACAGTCTCATATTAACTCATATAGAGTGCTCAAGCACCGAAGGTGTTCAGAATCCTTTTGTCAGTGCATTGTTTCGTGCCTTTCAGAGCATTTTTGAACAGCTAAACGTGTTCGAAAAGTTACCAAATTTGATTGTGGTTTGGCAAAATCTCACCTACTAATGTGTTTCAGCTTCATGGTGCTCTCTCAGTGTCTCGTACACGACTTAAAGGGTTTGTCATGTAGTAGGGTACCAAAACGTAAATGTAAGTAATATGCATCGCGTTTCCAAAATCAACAGGAAGTCAGCTATAACGCAAAAACATCTAAAAATAGATAATTTTGCTTATGTCATAATTCTAGAGATTTTATCGGTTCATCTCCAAACTCCATTAGAGTTGTCTTCAGTTATGTGGGATGTTAAATTGAGGAAAGACTTCGTTGAACTATGTGCACACGGCGGCCATCAAAAAATTTGGCATCTACAACAAGTTGCTAATAATTTGAAATTAGGAAAATTTATCTAACTCGCAGCTCTTGACAGAGTCTTTTGGACATCATAACTCCATTTCAGGTAGCGGTCTACTGCGGTAAAGTCTCGGGTTGCGGTCTACTGTGGGAAAGTCCAACTATTGTGTCTCCTAAGACTATTGTGACAAACACAATAGTCATCATTTACTCAAAACTTGGTGCAATGGTCTTTTTGCATGGAGCGGATGTGTTGTTTCATAAAGTTTGACAAATTTCACCTTAGAAAACTTTTTATAAATACCATAAAGACTTTTTTTGAGGGGAATGGGCATCTGATGTTCCTTTTAATACGCAGTTCTCTGCAGATTTATCGCCAATGAAGTTGAAACTCTTTCAAGCTGTTTATATTCCAGCCGGCATCCATTGTTCTGAAGGCTCAAAACGCCTTGAACTCTGCCAAAGAGGGTGCTTGAATGAGGTGATGCACTCCACAGTGTTCCGAATTAATTGCCTCGACAAGAAGAGCTTGATGTTCTGCCCTCTGAGTCCAGAGGGGTGAGCTCTTCAAAAACAATGAGATGATCTGGTCGGGGAAATCAAGCAATGCTAACAGATGTGCAGAGGAAGAGTGAGGTGTTAAAGAATGCTCCAAAGTTCTGCTGAGGTGTAGTGGTGCATGTGAAAAATAAAAGAATACATAAAGTAATGGCTGTATTTCGTTTAGTAAAAGTTGAAAACACAAATGCTTCTGTTTTGATGTCAAAAAATCTAATTTTATATTGAACAAAGACGGATCATGGTTGGATCAACAGCAAAATCACGAATGGAAATCTTGTGGTTTACATATTAATACAATAAATATTAATACACTAAATATTAATAACACAGGGTAATGGATAATGCTAAATGAATTCCAGCAACCTTTGTGGATAATGATTACATCAATTATGTTTAGTTGACGAAGCCTACATTTTTAAGTAGACAGAATTCTAAGTAGACAGAATTCATCATTTATTTTTGGTCATTTACCTTTCCTGATAGGACAGTAGTTTGGACAGAAAGTTAACAGGAAGAGAAATGGAGTAAAGTCTGTAAATTGCTGTGGAGGTCTGGATTCAAACTTCAGTTGCTCTTAAAAGATGGACACCTTTCTTGGTTTTTATAGAACACATTCAAAATAGTTGTAAATTTTTTGGAAAAAACTAAATCTAAGCAAAGCAGACTTTTTTTTTAATTTAGATTAAAAAAATTGAGATTTTAATTTTTATAAGATTGATCTAGGTTAGTCATGTATGTAAAAGACTTGTATGGAGGTTTAGGGTGTATTTAGCTTAGTTTGAGAAAATATTACCAAAAAAAGCTTATTCTGATTATTTATTACAGATGTCTTATTTTAAGAAATTCTGTTTAAAAGTTCTGATAAAAACAAAAAAAAAATGCTTTAATATAGCTAAAATCTTTTTAAATCAAGGAAAAAATCTGACAGTGAGACAATTTGACTTTGTAGGAAATACTGAAATGAGAATAAAATGCTTATGAAAAATAATCTTAAAACAAAAAAGTTATTTCTGGTTTAAAATTCCTATGTATGTCAGTGATTAAGTTGGATTTCATTACATTTGTTCATTCATTGTTTAAATAGAGAAATCGGTGGCATTTTAAGCAGGTTTTTCTTGTTTTAATTTTAATCTGAAAAAATTGAGTTGTGAAAATGTTCTAGGTCTAAAGTTGTTTTACTTTCTAAATAGCTTGGAAAAACTTGTTTTGAGAGTTGTTTGTCTATTTTTAAGATCAGCTAGATATTTTGCTAATTTTAAGAAATCTTGCCAAGTAAAATTTGCTCATCCCATTGGTAGATTTCTTGATCTACGAAGAGTTATTTTCTTGTTCCAAAAGAGCGTTTTGCAGTGTTGAAAGCATGGAAAATGGCTACATTAATAACTACTGCTACAGCAGCAGCACCGTTTTACTCTAAATGTGTTTTAAAAACTCTTTTGGGGTTGATTTCTGCTTAAAATTGTTCACTTATTCTAAAGTTTAAATTTTTCTGCACACTGATCCTCTACCAGATTACTGGAGCTGACATCATTTGTGTACTTTTTTTTAGTTATTTCAAATAATAATAATAATTGAAATGTTTTGAGAAAATCAGAAAAGGTTAAGTACTGCTGACTTTGGGTTTATAGAGTATCATCTAAGCATTTCTGTATGAGCACAGAAGGAGTTGGTTAACCTCACAGGGCTTACTGTAAGTGTGTTCTCTTACCTGGCTTATAGGACATGCCAGGGGGGAAGAGGAAGCCCTGCTGGGCTGCTGCGGCTGCTGCCAGAGTGCGCTGGTCGTGTGGAAAAATGGGGATCATGAGCGGAGGCATGTGACCCTGGACCTGCTGAACAGAGAAGGAGAGAGAAGAGATCAGACAGGGCCTTAACCGAGCCTGACAGAAGCGCCCATGTTCTGACCCCAGTCCTCTCTGCACACGCTCACCAAATACCTGCACTTAATCACACATTATCGCTTCAAAGAAACATCTACGCAGCCTCTTTATTCTTGTCGATGCCATAAATTCAGAATTCGGAGGTCGCTGCTAATCTTATTAGCTAAAAAGCAACAACGTCAAGCAGACATTCCATTCAAAACTTAATCATGAGACTGACAGATAATGGGGATTCTCCTAAAAGTTGTTCTTGGAACGTCATTTATACACAAGATAAACTCCGATGGAGCCTAGCACCAGTGTACAGCTCTGAAGTACATGAAATATTTCACCTTTATGTCATTAAAAGGCTATCAACAAACTTTTTTCCGAGCATTATTCCGAGAAAGCTAATGCTGTAGGTAAAGGTAACATTAGTGTAAATAGTAAACACACAGACAAAGCGGAATTGAAGGCAAAGAATTTGAGCGAGGAAGTCTGAAAACACATGTACGTGGAGTGCTGGTTGGACCCAATCTTGCTGTCATTCTCTACTTCCTGTCTGAGCTTGATGGGCTAGAGCATCGCTACTGTGGATCGGTTGGCCTCCTCTAGGGTGCCCAACCGGAGAACAGGTTAATAAAGGTCAGCCCCACCAAAACAAACACATTATAGAATGTTTCGCCAATCATTGCTCCTTAAAATCAGTCTGCAATAAAAATGGGTCTGGATGCAATTACCACTGCAGCACTGAGGCATGAAATCAAACCTGGTCGGAGGAAACACTTCTTGCTGAGTTGGTGAAATCTCCATACGCTTCTCTCGACGTATGAACGACAAATGTCAAGATTTCGGTGCAACGTGTTCCCATGGCCCTGAACAAGTGTTCAGGTTCACTTCATTGAATCAGATTAGGAAGGTACTACTGGCAAGAATAAATTACGAATTTCGCTCTTACCCCTGCATCAAGTCTCTTCATTTAAATATTCATGTTATTTCCAAACCACACGTGCCCATAAAGCGATTCGTAAGAGCCTTCATTTTATTTGTGATTTTCTCTGACCATGTAAACTGTTCTTCAAGGTCTGCTATAAGGTTGATTGCATACATAAAGACCATTAGCTTTATTCGCATTACCCTTGCGAGACGAATCTGTACAAAGCTAAGGTATTACGCACAACAGCTGCTTTAAAAGTGGAACAAAAACACAACTGTTCCTTAACATGTCATTTTGCACAGTGTCTTGCACACAAACACCTGGTCTGCCATGCCCCATCCCATCTGTTTCTCACCTATATCATCAATGTCTTTTTAATTCACAACTAAATCTTTTAAAACAGCCCACGATTAGAAATAAACGAACAATGCTAATCAAATAAACGCCCCTAATGCTGCTTCAAAACACAACAAGGATAAAAAGGAAAGGTACAAACAGATAAATTGCCATCGGATTTGAAGGATTGTGCTTTGCGGTAATGGGGCATTTACATTAAAGTTTCATTTACACACGCCACATCTGTGAGTGGCAAATCAAATAAACGCCTTTAAAGTGGAGACTAATAGTGAAGGTTAGCTTTCGAGCCTGTCAATTAATGTACACTGGTGAGAGGAGCAGACAATGCAGATAAAGGTTTAAAGATGATCACTGGCAATTTGCTTTGACTGCTAATAGACAGAGAATGGAATTAAGTGGCAGCACTTAGCCAGATGGAGTTGAAATATAATGTATTCTGCATTGAATCTTTCTTATTATGTGCGTCAGTCTCTCTCATTCACATGCTGAACACATTTGTATCTTGCTGTCTATCTCTCAGTGTAAGTAGACCATTTAGAGAACATTTACAAAAAGATCTGAACAAATACATTCATTCAAAAGTACAGATCACACAAAATATTTGTCATTTTTCACACAAAAATTAAATGTATATTATTTACATCACAAGAAAGCAAGGTGACGCCCACTGACATGGCTACTCCCACCTATTACTGTTGTTGCTGACCCGGGGTTAGTAGCTGTCATATTACAGATGTCTTGTTTTACGAAATCAATGTTAAGTTCTGATAAAAAACAACCCTTTCAACACAAGAAAAAAAAAATGCTTGAATATAGTTAAAATCTTTTTAAATCAAGAAAAAAATCTGACAGTGAGACAAGTTGACTTTGTATGAAATATTGAAATGAGAATAAAATGCTTGTGAAAAATAATCTTAAAACAAGGAAGTTATTTCTGGGTCTTAAATTCCAACTGATTTGTGAAAATATTCTAGGTCTAAAGTCATTTTACTTTCTAAATAGCTTGGAAAAACTTGTTTTGAGAGTTGTTTGTCTATTTTTCGATCAGCATTTATTTTCAGCTAGATATTTTGCTAATGGTAAGAAATCTTGCCAAGTCAAATTTGCTCGTCCCATTGGTAGATTTCTTGATCTACGAAGAGTTATTTTCTTGTTCCAAAAGAGCGTTTTGCAGTATTGAAAGCATGGAAAATGGCTACATTAATAACTACTGCTACAGCAGCAGCACCGTTTTACTCAAAATGTATTAAAAGAAAACTCTTTTGGGGTTGATTTCTGCTTAAGAATGTTAACTTTTTCAATTTACTGCACACTGTTCCTCTACCACACTTTGTAGCTGTCCTTATCAGGTGTTTCTATCATTGGTGTTTATAAAAAAAAAAGTTTATGTATCACAGTGAACTCTTACATAAACTCTCTGTTACCTCATGTTTATTCTATGCCCAATAATCATTCTAGTGGGCAGAGCATGAGGATATTTTAAAGATGGCCAAAACAATATAACATGATAGCTATTTATAACATGATATAAATAAGTGAGTTTCTAATTTTTTTCCACAACACTATAACTCCATTTTGATGAATTTGAGTAAAAAAATTATTTTACATAGCACAAAAGTGGTTTGAGGAAAATCTCAATTTTCTTTTCCAAATTTTCATGCAGCAACCTCAGTCAAACAAACATAACAAAATTCTGATTCTACTATATAAAGTTTTATTTTAAAATTATAATTAAGGGTATTTGTCCCCAAAACATCATAACTTCATGGAATGTTTTCTTTTTTAAATGCTATAAATCCAATGCATCAATATAAAGTTTTCTTAACGTAAACCCCAAATGAAGAGTTGCATCAGTGGAACTAAAATCTCCAAGAATAAGTTTTTTTAAAAATTGAAAATGTCTATTAATTTAAATGGTGAAATCAAATGAAATGATAACTACAGGAAAAGGGGATCTGGCGCCCATAAATCCTATACAACGAAGTAATTAAACTCTTTGTGCAAATTAAAGGGTGATGTGAAGGGTCTAGATTGTTCTTAAATTTAAATAAATACCAATAAACAACAGGATAACATGCATGTTTTATAGAGTACACACGATGTGCAAAAACAAACTTGACTGGCATCCTCCAGCATTAGTGGTGCCAGTCAGATCTGCAAGAGCATGAAAGAACGAAGTGGAGCAGATGTGGGGAGGCAAAGCATGGGCCTCTGGAAGCTCTGAACCTCATAAACTCAGCCCATTGTAGGTCTGCCTCCTATCTGCCCTTTGTTTTATCCCATCTTTAGAACCAGAAGATGGGATAATGCCATTTCTCACCATCTGCCCCAAAGCTTCATTAAACATACATGAACGAGCCCCATCTTATGAGGAACAGGTGCTATTGTTTGTCCCTGAAGACCTGCTGGGGCAAGGATGTAACTCGTGGTACTTGAGGAAGAGCATCTGTAGCAATCAGTCAGGCTGTATGTTGCTGGCAGAGAGAGAGAGAGAGAGAGGCCTCTTCACCTTCAGTGCCTGGCATATATCTTCAGTGCAGAGCAGCTGATGAAGTTTGTGGTGATGCAGAACAAAATCAGTTTCTCCGTCTGAATTACACACTCGGAGGCCAGCCACATCTTTGATTCTTTGGTCTGTCCATCCACTGTCCATTTTAAGTATTTTTTCCACCATAACTCCCTTTTGATGAATTTGAGTAAAAATGTATTTTCTTTAGTGGTTTGAGGAAAATCTAATTGTCTTTTACAAAATTTCATGTAGCAATCAACATAACAAAACAAAGTCACAAGCATAACAAAATTCAGATTCTACTATTTAAAGATTTATTTTAAAATTATTATTAAAGGTATTTTTTCCATGTATTAACTCCATGGCATGTTTTTTTTTTTTTTTACAAAATGCTATAAAATCCAAGGCATCAAAAGTTGTTGTTTACTTTAATGGTTCCAGAATAGATCGGTTAAATAGTGTAAAAACCCACTCGCAGATATTGGACTCGCTGCTTTGAACCGCAGAGTTATCCACATCTTCTTTGAGCTGTGCTTGGTTTAATGGCGTTTTGTAAAAAAAACACAGCTGGCGTTTATCCAAAATTTATTATGGGCTTTTCAAATGTGAAAAAGACATTTCATTTTAAAAATGGAGTTCATGGCATTTTGGAACCAACCTCCTCATATTCTCCATCAAGACTGCTCCTCCCACCTCCAGGCAGATGAACAACTGAGCCATCAGTGGCTTCAGTGTCAAATGGTTGTGTCGGGGTTCCATTTGTGACAGAATTTTGTAGCCAATTATCTATTGGCTAAACTGTACAACGATTCCCTTAGTGAACAATGCAGTACTTATATCTAAAAATAGTGGATATTTTAATTTTAAAATAAAAATTAATTATTCGGGATGCAATGAACATTCCATAATAACAGACTTACATCTTTAGAACAGGGCAATAGAAAATATAGATGACAGTTTTCTAATGACATTATTGCTCTCTAATCCCCAACTCTGCACTCAAGAGTTGTCAGCAGAGGGTCGTTTGAATGACCAAATAAAAGGAGAAGGGGAACCCCTGAAGTAAATAGGGAGCTATGGATTAATCAATGTTGTTAGCGGAAATGTTGACATCAGCAGTTAGTTTCAGTAATGTTTAACACCAGCAACAACTCCTGAAGTGAGATAGCCCAGGCAAGAAAAGGTGCATTCTAAATGCATTATTGCGAGAATAGGGGGCTTCTAATTCAACAGCAGCTCTATAATATTTTATATCAGCCTGTATTGCTGTAAATGTGGATGTGTTCCCATCTTGACCCTGGCACATGGAAAATGTTGATGGCAAGCCATTACAGAGCTCAATAGGGCCCTTGTCAGCATCGTTGCTGCTCTTAAGGGTAACGTTCTGAGACATCACCTCTAAAACTGTCCCGAAAATCTTTTTAACCATTTAAAAGTATACAGTTTCGGTAGAAACTGCCGAAACTGTCACTACATTTGAAATAATCGTTGACTATGATTGGACATTTTAGATATTATGAGGAGTTTAGTCCCAAAACTGAACTGGATGAACTGTCAATAAATAAGGGCTGTCGACCTGTTCAGGGTTTCTCACCTGAAGTGCAAAAACATTAAGCCTTTTTTAAAAGAAATGAAGCCTATTTTTTCCAAATTTTAAAAGCCAATAATCATTATTCACAGAAAACATAATACTTGCAGTGTAATAAAGTCCTGGTTTGTCTGTTTTTTTCCAAACAGTAATAAACGGCAGTTTATTTTAAACCTTTTTTTATTTAAACCGCTAAACCAAGCAAAGAAGATGGAGATAATCAGGAATCGGGAAAATGGCGGCTGTCATCTGCAGCAAAAGTTTTGAATCTCTTTATAATCATTCCACGAAAAAGAACAGAATCAGGCCAATTTCCATCTGATCAAAGTCAATAAAGTCCAGAGTAGAAAAGTCAAAGGAGAGACTGCAGGACGCGGACTCACTTGAGCGGGAGGCGCATAACTCCATGTGGGGGTTCTGACACTGTTTAACCAATCTATTCTGGAACCAGCGACTTGATTCAATATTGATGTAGTTTGTTATTGTATTTTGAACCTTTTTATTTAAAAAAAAAAAACTATTATGTATATGTGACTTGGAGTTTAAAATAAATCTTTGAATATTACAATCTGATTTTGAATTTTATGTTTGTATGACTTTGAGATGCCTTTTTGAAAGTTTGGTATTTTATTGAAAATTTAAATTATTTTCCTCAAGCCATAATTTAACTCAAATTCATCAAAACAGACTTATGCCGTTTTAAAGAAAACTCTTCATATAAAAATATAAAAAAGATATTTCTCAATAAAATGTTTTTTACAAACAATTATTTTATTGTTATTGAAATAAAGAGTGTATTATTCCCCGACAGTTTATAATGTGAGGTTACTTCTTTGTCCATTATATTTGGTAGACCCTTTTGAACTTTTATTCCACTTAAATGAATAAAAGAAACACTTTAACACATTGATGCTATTAATTCCACTGTAGTACAACACTTTCCCTTTTACTTCGAGTACAAAAATGTCACTATCTTTCCTCACTCCATGGAGTCAAAACGACAGTGAAAGAAAACCACCGTAGGGGATCCATTTTAAAGCGAAGTGGGGACCTGGCAACCGCACTCAATCCACACGTGATCCCCGACAGTGCAAACTTCACACTCGCTACTTTGTGAACACACTCAGCAAGCGCTATCTGGAAACACACCAGCACAGAGAGAGCGTAAGCGAGATAGAGAGAGAGAGAGAGAGAGAGAGAGAGAGAGAGAGGTCTTTGCTGAAAGAAAGCACTTTTGCGCTCAGGAGTCTGCACATTATTCTGTACTGAAGAGGTCAATTTTTTTAAACAATCCCATAGATCCCCAAGTACACATTACTCCCACGTCACAGGTCATTTATCAGTTAACCGCACTCCTCCAGCACACAGGCTGCAGCTTTGAGCTCTAATCCTACCCACGCTCACACACAAACCCACGCTCGCATGCTTCTTATCAAAGCGCCAGATATTCTGCTCGCCCTTGCTTTAGCCCCAGATGACAATCAGGCCGTGTGGATCGATAGGGTTGAGTTGCACTTTGATCCCCCCTCTTTCTGTCAGCGCCAGGCCAGAATTAAGACCACGTCTCCACCTTGGTGCTACAGACTAAACGCATTGTTCTCTCTGCTCTGTTAGCGAAGAGTTCTGCAGGAGGCCCTCGTCAGCCACACGGATACAGGAGCTGGGAATAAAGGGGCTTTGTTTAGTGGCCGTGGCTTTGACCTGGATGCATCTACCTCCAACAATCCACTGGCCCTCAGATTCAAAGGCTTATCGGTCGATGAGCACTGTGTTTTCTTACTTGCTTTCTTTCTTTCTTTTCTTAAGTGTATGTTTTTCCAACAAGATTAACCTTCATGATAGTGGTTATTTTAACAGTACAGCCACAAAAGAGTCGACCAACAACAAATGTATTCTGAGGATGTGGACAAGGTGCACCGAAACCAGACACGTCTGGAGGAATAACCAGTAGATGACTTCTTGTTCCGCTAATTCCATACACAGTAAATCAAGCTGTCTTGGAAAAGAGCCATTCCAATATGTCTATTTTAAGTCAAGGGATGTTAAAAGCCCTTCGTCCCCCACCGTCCACGTCAGCCTTGTTTCAATCCACTCTGGAGTTTCTGGTGCTTATGATACTAATGATTCATTTGGTCTTTTGGGTGCAAAATGTATGAAATAAATAAATTTGAAATGATGTTTATGACCAGCTTCTATGTATAGCACATTAAAAACAACAAAGAACTACTTTATTCTAAGCAAAAAGAGCTCAAGGGTTTCTTCAGAACCAAAAAAGGGTTATGTAGCACCTACAAACCCACATAGAACACTACATTTTAACTTAAAATGACAGAAAAATGTGTCTCTCTTGTTTTCATAATAAATAAGTGATGAGTTTTATTTTATATAGTAGCCTGGAAAGAAGTATTTCACTCTATAAGGCATTTGAGAATTCGCTCAGAGATAAAGGAACCATCTGTATAGAAATGTAAGGGTAAGGGTTTATAATGAGAGACTACAGACAGTCTACAAGACTAAAGGCCTCTACAAAATGGTCCAAATCTTTGGTTGGCTTTTTGGAATCTTCTGTAAAATTGATGCAATCTCCCTGCCAAAAGATGGAGTTTGTGGTACAAACAGGAAAGAAGAAGATGACAACAGAGAAGAAATCAAAGAACACGTAGTTTATACTGTTTTATACTTATAGCTATATATGTATACCTATGTTTATTCTGTTGGTGGCTGATCACAAGGAGCTTTTTGACAAAAATATGGAAAAAGAGAATTTGTGGCGCACTACTTATTTCTGGTTTCCACTGCGAAGCCTCTATGAAAAGTGGGTTGAGCGCCCCCTAGCAGCTCTCTTAACAAAAGAGCTTTCCTTGGTCGTTGTTTTTGGGAAAAACTGATGTGGCAATCCTAATCTCTTTTTTCAGATATGTTATGTACCATTAGCAGCCAAAATTTTTGTTCGAGGTGAGTTGTCGCGTGAACCTTTTTGATCAAAATATCAGAACGGTGTGTGGAGGCCTAATCACCAAGAAGCACATTTGTGGTTGACCCAAGTTTTTATGTAAACAATGTTCAAAATAATAATCAAAACTGAAGCTGAAAGCAAAAAGATATTGATTTAAAATCAATGTCAAGTTTTTCTTTGTCATCATTTAGTTTTAGGTAAAATTGGATTTTATTGGTACAAAATTAATTAAATACAAACTCTTTTAAAAGAGCAACTCTGAAGACCTTTGGTCTCTTATGTAGGTCAATTCAGCATTGCTTGACTGTTTTCTCCATTTGAACTTCCCTCTTTCTTTCTCTCCCCCTCTTTCCCCAACATAGCCTACCCCAGCTTAGCCATGTCTGCATGTTTGGGTTAAAATAAAGCCACATTTCTGTCATAATTTAATGTAATCTTTCCTCAGAGTCTACCTCACTTGATTTAGAGCTAATATTCTAGAACAGAGAGAAGTATACCACGTTAGCTATCTGGGAACAGTGGTGCACGCGTGAACCCACCCACACTTGAAGAAAATGCCCAATTTTGCCATGAAATGGTGCATGTGTGGAGCTTGAACAAACATTAATATATCTCTGATAAGATTGTTATGTATGACAGAATAGTGATACATATATATAAGTATACATGTTATTTTGTCATGTTAAAATGTAGTCGTGTTATTTTACACATGTGCAGAAAGATTGTGTGGGTTAACTACCATTTATCCCAAAAACATGGATACATCTACTATTGATTATTTTGGTAACAGAGAATTGACCAATCTTTTGTCAACTCTCATTTAATTTCCTCCTTAAAACTATCGTTTCATAATGAAAGAACAGTTTTATTCTGATCAAGTGCATCAAAAACTACAATACACACTACAGTTTAGGAATAGTCATGGAACGTGCTTAGTACTACAAGGGCAGAGACTGGGATCACGCTGAGATGCTGAAATTAGTAAATGAGTTGATACAAAGATGAGGGGAAAGGCTATTCCCACAAGAGCACCATGAAAATGTGATCAGTATGTATTCAGCCGAAATGGGTTCTTTAGGCAAATTCTTGCTGAACCTCTAAGAAGCTAAAATATTATTTAAGTCTGCAAATATTTCAAGCAATTAGGGTTGTGGTGCATATAAAATATCAAAGATGAGCCTAAGGCTTCAGCTGACGGTGGCGTAACACATATATCAGGTCCTTCTTGCATTTATTTAACTAACCACTTGCTTTATTATAGTTACCTATACTGAGATGACACAGGTAACATGGAGGTAACTTTATGTGATGACAGAAGGATAATTGGAGAAAGGAAATCATTTTTCTTGTCAGGGTCATAAAATTAAAAAGGTTTGCAGTAAACTGACGAAACCCGAGGGGACTGGCTCAAACAGCATGGGTAATGAGGGGAGAAAAGGACAGACATAAACAAACCCACAAATGAGTCTGAGACCAACATCATTATCCCACATATACATCCCAGAGTTATGAAAACCGGCAGTGGCACAATACACAATGCACTCCAGACTCTTTCAGACGGGACAGCGTAGGGCTGAGGAAAAGGAAGAAAATTGCCAACAGCATGGTGTGAGAAGCCCTTATGCTTTCATTCATGCAATATGTGTTTTTGTTTTTACATTTTTAATTGCATTTGCTTTCTGGTCACTTCTGAATAATGCATGATGCAAATTTGGGAAGGAATTTCACAATGTATTATGCAGCTCTTAAAATAATAAATATTTAGGATATAATTAGAGAACCCAATGTAATATATATATATATATATATATATATATATATATATATATATATATATATATATATATATATATATATATATATATATATATATTATAACTTATATATTGGCGTTAAAAAAAATCTAGTTTTATAAAAATAACATTTTCAATTTTAAATATATTTTTATTGCAAATATAATTACATTTAAAAACACCTTAAAAACTCTTTATACATAGATTTTTTTATTTCATAACTCCTTTTCAGTCTGTAAGCAATTAGCAGACAGTTTTATCCAAAGCAAAAGGCATTTGTAACAACGGGTCAGTTGATCGTAATTTTTTATAAATATATTAACTGAAGAAAGTATCAAAACCAAAAAAAAGCCCACAAAAAAAAATAAAACATTTTTCTAAATACAGACACATCATAGCTTTATTCCTCAAAGTTGTAAATGTAAAAAAGTTGCACAAAATGCTTTTGAACCACAGTGAATTGAGCTCCATCCACCGTTTCCATTTTTATGCGCGTTTAGGTGTATTTTAGATCCTGGATTGAAATTCCAAGATGAGCAAAATGTGGAAAATGCACATAAAACAATGATGTGCACAACTGAGTAAAAGGAACGTAGAAAAAGTGTACGTAAACTATAATGGAAACGATTTTTATGAAATTGTTTTGGACATTCTAAAATTCCAGCTAAAGAACGTCATCAAAGTGGTTCTGAATCATCACCTACCAGAACTGTTTTGACCACCCAAAAGCAGTTTCCCGCCTCCAAAAGCAACCTGACATGACTGCGGATGTTGCGTTTCTTTTACGTGTTCTAAGACGCAAGTAAGTTACTATATACGTAAAATCACCTTCTGTTAAGTCCATTTTTCTTTCGATATTTGGCATCTTGGACTCATTGGATGAAAACAGGGTTTTTAATTCACAAAACTTTTATGTGATATTCCAGTTTTGCGATAAATTTAATTTGCTTCTTTTGATGGAAACATGGCTACTGGCTCCAGTGGGGAGTCAGTGAATAGAAGGGATGTGAAAACCAGTCGAGTTTCTGACTCCTGGATAATATTAATTATGTCACGGTCTGTCTGAATATTTGATTCTGATTGGCTGGCAGGTGTTGATTAATTTTGAATAACCGCACAGGTAGTTCAGTTCAGTTTATTCTCTCATGTGTATCAATGCGCTCCTCCTTCCGCCATTTTATGCTGCGGGGGACACCGGCTTAAAAATAAGGTTTTTATAAGACCGGTGCTCACTGGGTGCTAAGAGTCAGTATCCGAGCTCAACAACAATCGACATCATCCACTTTCACAAACGCGGGAGGGAAAAAAACGCATTCCGATATAGAGTCAAACCCTCAGACCCAGCAGTATCAGCTGCTTCCTGTCAATGAACCATATTTAAAATGGTCTTGAAGTTGATTGTGTCATGTGATTAGCGTTGTTACATGATTGTGTCATGTATCATTGTCCTAGCTATATGCTAACCACCGGACGCGTACGTAGCTACAAATAAAACAAAGCCATTTATTGTATTGCACACGCTTTCCAAGATATAAGTTACACAAGCTATAGTTTATAAATGTTAAATAAATATAGAGTGAAACAAACTAAAACAATGCTAATCTTCAATCTTACAAGTCCGTCTTGACATCTGTGATTAGATGCAGAGCCTTTGACAAGGAAATGGGAAGTGAGTTGTTCACCCTTTCAAGTCAATAACTTTATTTATTTTCCAAGACCGTTACCATTGTTTCCACCTCATCAGAACAGACCTGTGACACAAATGCAGGGCGCAACCCAACAGTTTAGAACGGAAAGTCTTGAGCCAGACCACCCATTAACTAAAAATGCCATTGTCTGTTGCGAGAGAGAGGGAGAGAGGAGCATTTCTCCTTCCTGTCATCTGTGTGCAGACTAAGCCAGTGTCTTCGCTCTCCCCTTCCAGCAGCTGGGCCCGGAGAACAACAGAGAGCGCTCTGTTGTCCAGCAGAAAGCTGACATTGTTACAGCCAGCACTTTATTGCAGGCACATGAGAGTGTTGAGACTTTAAAACATGCTCAAATGTCATGTGCACACCCAGTGACGGCGAAGAATCATTATGAACGTGAAAGAGAGAGAGCGAGAGAGGGAGAAATAGAGAGAGAGAGAAAGACAACAGCAATTCAGTGTGCATGAAAATGGAGGAAAGACAAAACGGCCCATTCATTGTATTCCGTCGGGAATGCTCGGACCCTCCTCCACCCCATCCAAAGCACAAAGCGGCCCTTTTTTTTGTGCCGCGACGCGCGGGGCTGAATGCTTTGCTTTGCCACCCTAGCCCTAAGAAAACACGGGCCCCCTTTCTAAACTGCTGGCTTGCCGCACACAGTAGAGGCTATTAATGGCTTGCCTTCTTTCCCCAGGCGTTAGTGTGCCCATTGCGGAGGCAGAGGACCACGCTTAAAAGCCAATGCAAAGACAAAACAGTTTGCTCAACGTTAACTGAGAAAACACTGCACCAGACAGGAGGGGAGAGGAACCAAGTGTGCATCACACTGGTGGAAGTGTTCTCCAGAAACGGACTTTTTCCACTCCAACATGGCGCTCGCACAATGGGAGCTAAGAAAAAGATTTGGTTCGGACAGGTGCTTTCTGATGAGTTTTGAAATTGGTCTGTGATAGAGCCCTGTATGTTTTCGTCAATCGTCACTTGAATGAAAGTTTTTAAACACAGTGTTGACTTCTTCTGACTTGTTTCTTCTTTTCCAGACGCCTGCTTGAAATATGCCGAACAGGTAAAAACTTCTGGAACAACTAAAATGTAACTTTTTGACCCTACTTTTGGAGAGGAGTCAATAAGGCCTATGAACTCCACTGTGGAACACGGAGGTGGATCATTGAGGTTTTGGCGAGGTGTGAGCTCCGAAGATACATGAAACTGATACGAGATGAATGCAGCATGTTATTTAAGGATGCTGGAGGA
The DNA here is from genome assembly GCA_007224835.1 of Danionella cerebrum. NCBI lineage: Eukaryota > Metazoa > Chordata > Actinopteri > Cypriniformes > Danionidae > Danionella > Danionella cerebrum. The sequence goes on along the minus strand of SRMA01025190.1, from coordinate 91,130 downwards.
AAATCTGCTCTCATGCGCATGGATGTTACTGGACATTCAACACGACAACGATCCAAAACACAAGGCCAAGGCTACTTGTCATTGGTTTCATCAGAACAAAGTGAAAGTTCAGGAGTGGCCGTCTCCTGATCTCAACATCATTGACCCACTCTGGGGAGAACTCAAACCAACAAGTCAACCCAGGTGATTGACAGTAAAGGGCTTCACTCAACCACTAACGAGGAGGCGGGGAAATCTATTTGTGTTATCATTCATATTTTCAGAAAAATGGCAAAGAAATGTGAAGGTTGTCGTTTTTACATAGAATCTTTGCATAGTGGCCTTGTATGTTTTGTGGTCACTAATGTCTTTGTTTGTATGCTGTCATGCGTTACTTGTTTTGATATTATGTGCAGCACTATGGCGAATGTAATTCTGTTCTATAAATAAACTTCATCTTAGCTTACATTGAGGAAATAGTTGCCCAGCTACATCTCCTGCACCCTAGACTCATTGGCCACTGAGGGTAAGTTGAATCGAGCCTGGTTCGTAGCAAGATGGGAGACTGCATGGGACAACCAGGTTGCTAGCCCTGTGGTTGGTGCGGTCCTAGTGCCCGGTTCATAGAATGGATGCTCTAGTACGTTGTACATTTTTACGGTGTCAGTTAAATAAATTAAGGGTATAACCACTACTTCCTGCTCAAATTTTACCACTAATCTCTGACTCTCTTGGATAATCTGTTCAAGTAAGATATGGTGTATTTATCTTCCAGGAGATTTGGTGTGAAACAGCACACTAGTGATGAACAAAGAGTTTTATAGTATGCAAAGATCAATGGGAGCACAGAGAGTCTTTTATTTTACTTATAATTTTAATTTACTATGAAACTAGATTTTTATTTCCATTTAGGTAATTTCCTGATGCATTTTCTTAACCAAGCCTCTGGACTTACTGGTGAGTGTGCAAATAACAGCATTTTGAATTAAGTGGGAATGATGCAACCAACCTATTGTTTAATGTTGATTTCGAATATAATTTGTAGGTTTCAAAAAGGTGATATTTTTGGATTCAAACAAACATTACAAGAGTTATGACGTAATTTGCAATGTCTTCAGTTTTATTTTACAGACCCCAAATCGCTGCCATCTTGGGGTTAAAAGAAGAGATAACCCTTGGAATTACAAGACCTGTGATGTGGCTCATGATTTAAAAAATTCTGGCACAAAAAAGCACAATGGAACAAAAGGTGCTTGGAACTATGTATAAGGTTTTGGAGAGGTTCACCTTTTTTATACAATGCACATTGTTTTGACCTCTGATTTTTTTTTTTTTTTTTTTTGAGGTTTATGAATTCTTGTTTTGTCTCAACACTTTTAATTTGTGTCATAACGGGTAAACAGTTTTTTTAAACAGTTTTTTTTTTTGCAGAAAAAAAGACTTTACTACTCTTAATTGTATTTTTGTACAATTTCAGGTTTGTTGTGGAATAATTGTGCAATGTAATAAACAAATATTAGTAAAATTGTAAAAATTCACTTTTAACAATTAAAAAATTTTTTTTTTGATAAAATAATATCAAATATCACTTTAAATATCAGCGTTTTCGCGGGAGAATTTTACACACAGTTCTGTTTCATGTGGACGATTGGTACTGGATGTGGTTTATAACAACTGCTTTTGTTTACACAAGGTCGTAAAACTTAACTGGTTCAATGAATCATCAAACAATATTTTTATGTATTGGTAGACAAAAAAAGTTGAGAAAATTCAGATTTTTTTTTAGCTTTGTAGCTCAAGTTTCCATTTTACGTTTTCTGAACAAAACAGGTAGTTGGCACAACCCTCAGGACTTTAATTTTACATATTTAACATAAACAAGTGTTTTGAAATTTTGAGTTTAACACATTTTTAACAGTGTCTCTAACTGGAGTCTGTCTACTACACTCTACTAAAGTGTGCATCTGATGTGAAACGCTGTGTATAATTCACGAGCGATTGTTTAAAGATCTAAAAAAAACACACAGTGGAAAAACAGTAAAACCATTTCTATTTTTAAACATTTAAACAACGTTTGGAGCAGTGCTCAGCATTCTCTCTACATTCATTCATTAGCTTAATATCAAAAGAACCACGCTCCATTGCTGAGGATGTAACTATTAGGTCTGTTTTTATGCATCATTAACTTTTAAAACGAGCCAACAGAAGCTTTATTGTTTGAGGCGCACATGACTTTATTTAACGTCAGCGTTTCTCCTGCTTTGTGACAAGAAGTCACATTTCATAACTAATTAAATTGATCCCCCACACCCCCCTCCAAGCAAGCACACTAAATGGAATTATTTGTATCCAAGTGTCAATATATTAAATCAAAGGGGGCTAATGAGTCAGGTCACCGCTTTCTTTTATCTCCCCTCTCGCATGTTGAGCCCTTCATCAGCTAACAGTCTCCGCTAAATGGAGGATGAGCATGTTTCAGGCTCTGCAGCACTGGGCACACGCCAATAGCATTTGATGAGCCCTTGTCCGGGTGGAAGAGAAGCTTGCAAACTCCGCGCCGTAAGAAGAGAAGCTAGTGGAAAGACGAGATATAAACAAACGCCCGCGCTCATTTCCTTCCTTATTACAATCCATTTGCCTGGCAGACAATGCTAATTGGCAACACATTCTTTTTCGCGTAGCTTGTTTCTGCATAAATGAGACTTTAGCATGAGAGATCACAAGGGTGCTGGGAGACAACCAAACCATCTAACAAGAGGCAAATTAGAAGCATTATCTTTGTTCAATTAGACACCCCTATATTTATCTAAAACCAAACTGAATTATTCACCATTTTATGGCGCCTGGTGCATTTGAGGGAGCTTAATGAAATATTGGATTTAATTGTTGTTCTTTGAATTAAAAAGGCATACCAAATGGCTCCAGGCAAGAGACAAAGCTACGGTAATTAGCTTTGTGTGTGAAATGACTAAATAATGGTGATTGAGAGTAGATGAAATCGGCTTACAGTAACCAGATTACAGCTGAGGTGAGTCGGAGACAGGGAAATCATAGACCTTGCTTCAAGAGAATCCTAAAAGGTTTTGCTCTAATATACAAAAATAAGATGTATGCGCAAGAGCATGTTTCCTAGAAATACAACGATGAACTACGGAAAATCATGTCTCGCAGGAAAACAAGCAGTCATTTTCTTCTCTCAGATAAAAGCCAAAGTGAATGAGTTCCTCAAAGTTGAGCGTGTTTAATTAGGAGGCTCTGTTTAGCCTGCACAGACAGGGTTTCTTTTTGTTCAGCTTCCCCTGTGAATTCTGTCACTGCTCTGCAAAATAGTGAGAGGAGAGACTTGGACACCATTATGCAACTTCTCAGAACAGTCTGCTATTATTCCTTGAGTTTGTGAGCTTTGAAGTAGAAAAAAAAGCATTTCAGCCAATGGAATCTGTCTGTCTTCCTTTGGTACCATAATCAAATAATACCGTTACACAATCAACTTAAGGTAGTTTACGATTGATTAAGATTGTCTTGAGCGGGAGGACCAGACATGTGTGTTTTGTGTTTGAGACCTGGCTCTGATTAACCCTTTAACTTGGCCTCCGCTCCTACTGATAAACACGGCTACTAGGGCAAAGCCACAGTGGCCTGGGGAATCGGAGCACATATGAGAGAAATCAGCCGCTCATGCACACAGACATTTGTCTATCAGTCCACAGGAACAAAGGAATATCCCGAAGGCTCACTCTATCTCTGGACTTTTAGACTCTTCGCAGCGAAACACTGCCTATCATCTGCACAGGTCGTCTTTAGTCTGTCTGGCTTCACTATGCCGGTTGTTAGCCGTGGATAATTAAAAAGAATCTTTAATCTGGTGGCTGTATGCAGCTATTATCAGTTAACCCTTAGAGGCACCCTGCTGCTCCCCCACACCATTTAAAACCACATGTGAGGGAACCTTTCTTGCTTTGAAGTGAATGTTGACAACAGCTTCTGCGCTGGCTCTAATAGAGCCACTCCTCTGCCACTGAGTTAGAATGCACTGTATTAAGCATAATATATGTGGAATTACGCAGCTATGTTTGTGAAATGTGGATCCAGATAAACAAATTAATATAAAAGAATAGCGAGCAACAAAACATAACAACTCTACGTAACAAAACATAACCTAAGAAAATGTAACAAAACATAACATAGCACAACATAACGTAACATAAAACAACAAAACATAACGTAGCAGAGTGTATCGTAACAAAACAAAATGTAACTCAACACAATGTAATGTAACAAAACATAACGTAAAGTAATACAAAATAACAAAACATAATGTAACATGGCGTTGAACACTAAAACAAAACACAATGTTATGTAATGTAACAAAACATAACTTAATGTAACAGAACATCACGTAACATAGCAAATAAAAATTATTAAATATCAATTTTGTTCAAATTTAGTTTACTTTTTATTTTTTTACAAAAAAAAAAACATAAAAAGCCAAAAAAAATCAATTTTGTTCAAATTTAGTTTACATTTTATTTTCTGAACCAAAGAAAAGGAAGCTGTGAAAAAATAACGTTTAATTATTCAGTTTAATATTTAATATGTTTTTGCAGCTCAATGTTGCGAATGTTCTTTCTGAACCCAAGAAAGGAAAGCTGCAAACCAAATGCAACAAAATAAAAAAATATATTATTATTAAAACTATTTTTTTCCTAATTAGATTTCCACTTTTCTATTTCCAAAACCACGTTTAAACGATGTGAAAAAATATATAACTAAATTAAAATGTTTAAAATGACTAACTAGAACCACGCTAACTCCATCGATTTATCCATGATTTAATCAGCCTTTAATTTATCATCTAATTTCTCACCCATTCATCTGGAAAATGCTAAATATTATGTCATATCGCTTCTTATCTGTCAGAGACTCTTTCTATCTATCTATAGATGAGGAATGGTGTGTAGGGCGAGGGTGCAAGAGATCCAGTCAGTGCTGGCAGGAGAAAGAGGTGAGAGGAGGGGGGTTGTGTCGAGAGGGAGGAAGAAAGGGGGAGGACAGCGGAAGACAGCCACGTGGAGGTTTCTCTCAGTAGAGTAGCAGGAGGAAGCGGAGCCCTGGGGTTAGATAAGTAGAACCAGGCCTGTACAATGACAGAGTGTTTGAAGCGCCGGTCGGCTTTAAAACACAGGAAGCAACCCTCGGCACAACAATGGCCGTGCATGGACAAACAGAATCTCTGTCCATTGACGAACCAAGCTCAGTCTGACTCTCTCTCTCTCTCTCAGTGAATCACAGCACTGAGTGTAGGGATGGAGAACAAGTCCGATACTGAATATAAACATCATCAGAGAATTCTGATTGGAGATTATTGTTTAACCTCAACAGGAATTAAATACACTGTAGCCCCGCTCCGCTCAGTATCTAAAGTTCAAGCTGACCTTTGAGGCAATCATTCCACTCTTGCTGCCAGTGTGTACAATGGGATGATCCTTCCTCCACCTGTGTTTTCCTCCACGCGTCATCTCGTTTCTGGTTGTACCAGCCACGCCGTTCCAGGAATGGCTGGATCTGAGCCACATCTGCCTTTGAGATTCACATCAACCAGGGGTCAGCTCATCCCTCAATGTAACCTAGGCTCTAAAGCTGCCATTGCGCAAAAAAGCTGATACAGGCCTATGAAATCTTTCATCTCGAAAGATTTGTGCTTTCTTTCAGTATAATTAATGATAACGGGAAGAGGGAGGATAAAACAATGAGAGCAGACGTAACCTCGACTTGATAAGAGCAACACACAATGGTCTCCAACTTCATCTTCTCGCTGTGTTTTGATTGTTACTATAAGCCTCACCTCTATCTCTGACGCCGCTTTCAAGTTCATGCCTGAGTCACATATCAGTAATCTGAACCCTGGATGGAATTAGTAGCCATATGAAATTTCTCAACAAGAGGCTTTTGGCTGAAGGAAGGAATACGATGGAAAACCCTAAGCTTGACGTTCCGATAAGACTCTAGCGCAGTAATCTAAACATCTGTTTTCTTTAAAACAAGTGACATTGTAATTCTCCAAAACACAAAGACCTAATCTCTGCATCTCTCTGAGCTCTGAAAGAGAGCTGATTCCAAGAGTTTACAAGTGGTTTGATTCAAGTGCCAAACACTGCGCTGATGGTTTTATTGCATCCCTGCTCAGGTTTGTTTATAGTATCCAGTGATGTGATCAGTTACATCATCAATATGGGTCTATAGCAGCGCTTCCTGTGCGAGCCAAAACAGTAGCGCTTTGAAGGAAAAAGCTGACTCTTTAAACCAAGCACACACTCCATGCTAACAGCGGGGAAACCCAATCCTTGCTGTTTTACCACTCAACTTTTACATCTTGTACATGAAGGCTGAAGAGCTTGTTTGGAGAACTAATTAACTCAAAGCTGTTGTATATTAAGAGCACTGTTCAGTTTTTGTAGAGCTGGCTCTAATAAAAAAAAAAAAAACAGAGAGCTGGAGAACTGCATTAGCAAATCCTCCTCCTCTCACTTTCTATTCCATCCAACTCATGTCTACTAATTTCCCCTCTTCCTGTTCTTCTTTAACACAAGCCATGTCCTCTGGAGATGGAAGTTAAATGGGTCACAAAGGGAGGCAATGGTAATGATATGTGGAAACAAAGTAAGGGAAGATAAAAAGCTTGATAAGATAGAGCCGACTTTTGCTGTGTCTGTTTCTGGTCAAATTCTGGTTTAAACATTCTGGTGATTAGAACCCAATTGTACAGCCATTAACCGCAACTGAAGACTCTATTTTAACTCTTGTTGCTCTGTCATCAAAATATTTATGTTTGTTTAAACTTGTACAAGTTTTATAAATTTGTAATTAGTGTAATTCTATTAATTGATTGTACTTTTCTGATGATTATACATCAACAACAACTACAACTACAATAATAATAATAATAATAATAATAATAATGTGATGGACTGACAACCTGTCCGTGCATCGACCCCTGTGACCCCGAAAGGGAACAAGCAGGTTGGGAAATTATCTATTAATTGTAAATGCAGGGATGAGACAAGACAACACAAAACAAGACGAGATGACACATGATAAGTAAATATAAAACAAGACAGGACAAGATGAGGTGAGACAAGGCAAAAATAAGACAAGAAGAGACAATAAAAGATGAGATGGGACAAGACAAAACAAAACTAGTTACAAAGAGATGAGACAATGCGAGACAAGACAGAACAAGAAAAGACGAGTTGAGATCAGACAAAACAAGACAAAATGAGAGAAGAAAACAAGAACAAACTTGATGAGACAAGACAAGATTAGAAAAGACGAGAATAGAATAGACAAGACCAAACAAGAGAGACATAATGAGACCAAACTAGTCAAGATGAGGCGAGACAAAACGAGGCAAGATGAGAAGATAAAACAAGAAAAGCTGAGATGAGACAAAACAAGACAAAAGAGAAAAGACCACAACAAAACAAGAAAAAACTAGATGAGACAAGACAAACAGAACTAGTCAAGACAAGATGAAACAAGATGAGAGAAGACACAATGAGACAAAACAAAACTAGTCAAGATGAGACACGACAAAACAAGACGAGATGAGACAAGATAAGACTAAAAAAGAAAACACAAGATGGGACAAGACAGAATGAGACAAGATGGACAAGACAGAATGAGACAAGATGACAAGACAAAATGAGAGAAGACACAATGAGAATAAAAAAACTGGTCAAGATGAGATGAGACAAGATAAGACAAAAAAACATATGAGAAAACGACAAGACAAAAAAACTACAAGACAAAACAAGACATGACGAGATGACATGAGACAAAACAAGATATTTTAAAACAAGGCATATTTCCTAAACCATGTTTAAGTTGCTTTTGAAATAAATAAATTAATTTAAATATATTTTCACAATATTGACTATATATTTACACAATATTTACATTAAAACTCTGTATTGTTTGATTGTCTTACTCGCACAACAGAGAAACAAATCTTTCGAATTAAAGAAAAATGCTGTTTAGGATCCAGCGCTAAATCCGAACCAAAACCTTCCACTTATAAAGAGAATCAACCTGCTTCGAATGAAACCTGCGAGCACCTAGAAGCCTGTCGTCTGGAGAGGCACTTGTCACAATCACAGTGAGGTGAAGTATGCTGAACAGACGGTGTAGTAACACAGCGGCTAGTTCTGCGGACACTTCAACAGCAGGAGATTCCTTCGCCAGATTGAGCCTTTCTCTTAACAACTGCACTTGAAAGAGGTTTAACTGCCACGGAATAAATCTCACAAGCTTGAGGCTGCGTAAATAAGACAGTGGATTGTTTTTACCTGACATCGAGAGAGAGAAAGGACAGCTGATGGTTAACCTCACAATGATAGGTAGAGCGTTTGTGAAGAAAACCGGCCTTGATTCCTTTCTCAGGGCCTCAAGCTCAGGGGCTTTGAAGTGGAGGAAGATATGAGACGTGAAAAGTGAGGACTGAGAAAAGAGAGAAGACCAGCTGACAAACTGGAACCTTGTACCCGTCTCCAATGAAAGAGCAAGATGGAAGCGGAGGGAAAAAAAAAGAAGACGAGTACGCAAGCACAGCCTGCACTTGCTGCCCTTGGCTTTTATGTGCGCGTAGACCTTGACCACTGGCACTGACCAGCTTGTGTACATCCGTATCTCTGACTGGGTGGTCTACTAACCTTGCCTGATGGAGCTCCACATACCAAACAAAACAACATCGCTCTCATTCACACAAACATTTGCTTGTTCTTCTCCTCCACATTTCCCTTCTCTCTTCACACACACGCCACGCTTATTTATGGCACTCTCTTTTATTCTGCCTCATTTTTTCATCTCGCATAATTGCTTGATGGAGAGGGGAAAAAAATGCAATCCACTTTGTGGCGAGAAAACGGATTTGGGTGACCACAGTGTGTGCTTTGCAACTAATCCAATTCAATTATTTTTAAGCAAAGAGCAAACTTTCAATGGGCCTGTTCTCCATGCACACTTATAAAGAGAGGCCTTCAAAAGATCACTTAAAGCGAGCGGCAAATATTTGCAAATGGCAAGGTTTGCACAATTTACGTGTCAACGCCGTGTGTTTACAGGATTGCAATGGAGTAAAAGCAAATCAATGCAAAGTGAGGCTTCCAGAATCGGACAATGAGGCAGAGTAGTGCTGGTGCTGCCTTCCAATGCGCTGCCACGTCACTGCACTGGGACGCTGTAATTTCAGAGGCATTTATCACCAGCTTTCATGTCTCAAACCCGCAGGGCACTTTTCCACAAAACATGCAGCGCTTTCTGTCATTTAGCTCTTTCTCATTTGTGTTTTTTTATCTTCCTTCATTAATTAGGGAGTGATAATTATTCCATCCATCTATAACCCCTTCCGAATTACCATTGGCCAATTATCCAGATTGGTGACAGTTGTAACATGACTGATGACAGCTGTAAACAAACTAACTGTAGAAGAGCAGAAGGACTGACCTGGATCTGCTGCTGCAGGAGGTTGATTTTGTGCTGTTGCTGCAGAAGTTGCTGCTGTTGTCTGGCAATCTGGAAAAGTAAAATGATTCATTTAGACGTCGCTTGCTTTACTGTATTACAAATTACATTTACAGACAGATAATACGTGCAATCAGAGCTTCCGCTAACATCCCTCGTTTCCCAATTGACCCTAATGACTGTAATCAGACGACTGCTAATGTGTATTATACCCAGCTCTGAGCCAGGTCAGGGCAGTGTGCCTCAGGGTGCCATGTTTATGCAACCAGGGAGTGCTCGGGTCTGCCCAAGGGTGGGCGCTTTGGATGTTAAATGCATCCCCTCCTCCCTCTCTCCTCGTCCCAGCAGACACCCCTGTTCCTCCTCCCCGGTTAGCCTGACAGCCTAGGTTTAAGTGTCATTTAATTTTCATTTTCAAATATAATTACAAAGTGTTCACTGTACGATATCACCCGTCTGCAAATGTGTCAGGATTAATTTGTGCTGGCTTCTTCACTAGTGTCAACAGTTAATTACTGTGTCATGTCTGGATGGCTAAATGACATCCTAACTTCAGACCCCCCCCCCCCAACACTTCCCTCCCACTCAATCTCTTCCCGTTTTGTTTGTCATTAACAGGAGAGGATGAAATCCTGAGCTTTTAGGACAATAAATTTGGCATCAAAATCAGTTGAGCATACGAAGAAGAGTTGGAGAGGAACCTTGCATTAACAGGACGAGCTCGGAAGCATTTGTTGCAGGTTAACGGAGACATCTGCATAATAAATTGATAGCGATTATATGGTTTGCCTATAAAAATGGAGAAGATGGATTAACGGTGTGCCATTAACGGAACTTATGAGGTGCTGATACATTTAGTCCACTTCATTTACTTGAGTTTCAAATGCTCGTCTAAAGTTTTATCAGCTTCTAAACTAACTTACATGCTGCCTACTTTCATTAAATCTAGCCAAAAATATGTTTTAATCCATTTTAAATATTTGATCTATGAAATAAAGACCAATTTTGAACAATCTACTTCTAAAGGAGACAAAAAAATTGTATGCTTAACCCTTAGAAGTTACAAATTTAAAACTGTAAATTGTATTTTTGCCACAAAAGAAGTAAAATTCCTTAGAGGAAATTAAAAAGTAGTCAAAAAATGCTCAAAAAGGCCCCAGACTTCTAAAGGGTTAATTCGCCAAATTCGTGGAGGCATGTATAGCAGTGCTAGAAGGCTAGGCATGAAGAACAGCCACTGTAGATCAAGATATAAAAAAAAAAACATAGTAAATTAAGCAGTGTCAACCCAACACCACTCAGATCGTATTTGGTCCCAATCTATTAGGTGTTAAAAGTGGATGAATTTTGCACTTTCCGGTGTGAATGTAAAACCATATATAATTTTACACCTATAGTCTACGCTACCAACGTGTACTTTTTTACACCATGTATTATTAATCCAGCACTTTTATTTAAGTTATTTACATTTTACACCCTTTTTTACACCCCATAGATTAGGACCATATGTTATCTGAGCAGTGTTGGACTGACAATGCTAAATTACCTGTACTGGATACTGGATACCAATACTGGACCACATAGTGATTTTTTTTTTGTTGACAAAATTAACAATAGACTAACTTTAAAATGTGACATTTAATTACATACAATAAATGTATCTTCAAATCCATTCAGCAAGAAGTTGGAAGTCAAGCAATAAACTCAATGATTTAATCAGCTAAAGAGATACACACGATGTATTAAAAGCAAATAAAAGGAATCTAGTTTTTAAATGCCTTTTCTAATAAATAAAGCATGAAAATGAGAATATGTGATGCACGGCTGCCTTTAGCATCGTTAGATGGGCTTCAATTAAAAAGAAGATGGCTGCATGGATGACGCAAGAGGAGTTTAGAGATTTGGAATCTTTTTCAGTGATTGTGAAACTGAAACAAACAGGCAGCAGCCGACATGTGCTTGCAATGAGGGATTTCAAAGAAATGTGAGATGTAGTTCAAAGGAATCCAAAGATAGGGCTTGCTTGGAAATAAGGATTGTTTACTAATTAACTGATTTTAAAAATAAAAAGTGCTTTATGTAAGTAAACGTATGGTTTATTAATGACATAAAGCATGTGGTTAATTTCAATTCTGTCAAATGTACTGTGAATATGTGTTTAAAACATTTTTTATATCTAATTCTAAAGATTGGTGAACAGAGAAACCACAAAGTGGTTGATCTTTTGACACATAAGAGCTGATGGAACAATAAAAACACCTGAAAGTTTCAGATTCGCAAACTTTATTGTGACCAGCTCAATAAAACTGTATAAAATATATTAGTTATAAAGTAGCCTTGCTCCGATTGGTGAATGAATTGCAAATCTATTTGTGCTTCATCTTGATAGTTGACACGGCTACCATACTTAAATTTACCATTGAATCCTGATTTGAAGAAAGAGTGGATCGCATATTTAGAATTATGTGCACGTTTACTTTTTATTATGGGTACACTTACAAACTTTATTTTATTATTTCAGAGGCTAATCCTGAACAACGCAATATATTGAACATGATTGGAACGACCTTCACCAATGTTGAATTCGATAAATAATACGGTAATGATACCATTTTTTAAATCACAGCAACCCGTAACAACAAAGGGAGTATTTGTGTCACCAGTATCTGTTACAGAGCTGGCACAGCAGAGGACTAGGTTCTAAATCAATGGTTTGTATTTTTCATCTTTGATTTACTCTTGTTCTATGGCTGCATTACTACGGTGGCCCATTAATGCACGACACGACAGAAATCAACTTTGGAAATCAAAAACACAAATGAAACACAAAATACTGAAATTTGTGCTATTTATCTGCAGTAGCCGTTATTGTTTTCTAGTAATGTTGTGCACTAATGGGCCACCGTTATCAAAGGTTCACACCACACATTGCAAATGAAGAAAATTACGGAATTAGGGGGCGCTAGTGAGCTTGTTTACACACTAGAGCTTTTGGCTGAAGAAAAATGCAAACACTGGTTCTCCGCTCCACTAAGGTTCTTAATTTTTTTTAGCCATTGATGTGGTATCCACTACGATGACAGTTCCTATGACAACACAAATCAACTATTGCACTTTGAAAAAAATGCAAATTAAAAACTCTACTGCATATGATAATAGAAAATTATATACTTTGATATATGTTACCTTACAATAAGGGTAAAAAAAGTAAAAATAAAACTAATTTTGGGCTATTTTATACAACTGGGCCATTATTAATTAACGATTAAAGTTGCCTTGCTCCTTCTTTTTACATTATCAATTGAATTCGAATAAACTTTCATCATTTAAACTGAATTTCAAAAACTGGAGTTGATTCTGATCATTTCACCTGTTCTTGCTGTTGGCGCGCCAGCTCCATTTGCTGACGTTGTTTCTCCATCTGAGTCGCTGCCAGTTTCTTCTGCTCATCATGTGCCGCCAGAAGCTGCTCCCTAAGGCTGATGAGCTGAGTGATCATGGTGGAGAGCTGCCGTTCCTTCTCTGCGAGACTTTCTGGTGTACCTGTGACAGAACAAACAAGTTCTCACAATGACCCTGTGCACCAGAAAGAAGGAAAGCTTCAGATCTCAGGTTACATCAGCCATATGTCCCTCACCACTTAAATATAGTCTCTATGTTAAAGCAAAGGTCAGTTTTCCTAGAGACAGAACAGCAAACAAAGCAAACAGAGCCTTGTTAATTGATCTGCACTTTCCAGATATAAAAAGCTCCCACAATCAAGAAGCTGCTGGGAAAGGGCCAAGAAAGATGCATTGCATCCAACACGTCTCAGTCAAGTGAACTCCTGAAGACCACAGAAGGCTGCTTTCAAAGCTGAGAGTGGTATTTTCCAAACAGCCAATGAAAAAGCTTCATTAAAAGTGCGAAGGCTCAATCTTTCCACTTGCATTGAGATGCTGAGAAATGGAATTGTTCCTAGTAAATAAAAGGAGCTGTCACAAGACGAGTGAAGGTGGTGGATTAGTGACAGACAATACAGGCAAGCACATGGAGGAGGTGGCGCCCCATCTAACGGCCGCCCTCAATTCTTATGAAAGGGGGAGAAGGCACAACCCCACTGGCGATGACGTGACTCGTGCAAACAGGGTCACTGTCACATCTGTATCCTCTCATTATCTCGCAACCCAGTGCATGATCACCAAACAACGTGCAAGCCTTGTATGGGGCCTCCCGCGAGGCTGCGTTCTACCTTGAGCTAATCAATGCTAAGTGATCCTGCCTGCGGACAGTAACCTGCTGCTCAGCGAGAACAGTACGATCAGCTTGGCTTGCGGCCAGCACTATATTCTATCCTGGGTGCCTTCCTCTGCACACATATGTCTTGCGTTTCTCTGAAGCAGCTCCCTGGGGCTCGGTCTAGTTCAACTGTTTTAATTCAACTAAACACCTGATTTATTTTCTCTCTCCGGTGAGGAAAGCCATTTGTCTTAATATGCGCTTGTCAACTTTCAGCCTCCGTTCAGAGAAATTTACTAGCGTGTGGCGGAGCCATTCTCCATGTACCCTCTCTCAAAGGGGCACCTCAAAAGCCCTATTCACTCTGAATTGACTTTTTATTCACTTGTTGTGAATAGCTTATCTGTAAAATTGACACATTTGCTGCCGATTTTATTAACCTTTGGCTTGAAATGTAAAGGGATATTTTTAGGGTCGCCTCCAGTCGGAGCTCGAGCACCCTCGGAAAGAGAACAACGAGGTGTGGTGCTGCTATTTTTCTCAATGGACAATTGCATGGCAAAACATGCTCCTCCTCTCAGCTGAGATTCTCAGGGCCCTCGGACGGCGGGGGGTGGGGGAGCAAGAGTCATATCCTACTCAGGGGCAAACATCTGGAATCAATTCTACCCACTCGGGGGCTCTCAGGACAACCCTCCAACTCAATCACGCAAATCAATCATATGAGTTCCTCCAAACAACAGTTGGAGAGCGTTTTCAAAAATAAAGTTTTGTAACAGTATACTCTAGGTACTTTCGGTTGATACCTTGTATATCACAGTAGCAAGAGGCTCTAGAGGGCCCTGTAGAGGGTTGCTGTGTGGGTACAGATTCGCACAAACACCAACAGCATACTAACAGAGGTTCCATTGTTTAGTTCCCATCTCGACTGTCCACAGCTCACCGCACCACACTTCCAAATTGGCTTCCTCGTTCTATCTCACTCTTTCAAGCCCTCCTTAGCTTTCATGCTCCCACTTCATTGTCTAAGGCTGTACTATCAGTTATTTCTATGATTTTATAAATGGATAAAAGACTTTTTTAATCCAGCCGTTTTTTTTTATAATTATTATATATTAAAAAAATTCCTGGTTGATATTCACTTTCCACATAAAAAAAAATGTTCAGAGTAGTAAATTCCCATTTTTTTCACTGCAAAAAGGTAAAGTAAAAAGACAGTTTTTATGTTTTTTTAATGCTTTTCTAAGGCTGTATTATCAGTTATTATTTAAAAATTTTTTTTTTTTTTTACAAAAATCAATAGTGTTAGATAAAATAAAAAGTAATAAAAGTCACCCCAAAACAAAGACAAGGTCAAAACAATGTGTAAAGTGTATAAAAATAACTGGTGAACCTCTCCATATCACCGGTATTGTACTTCTAATGGTTATCCCTTCTTTTCACCACTAGACGGCCAAGATGGCACAGAATTTGGGTCTGTGAAATGAAACTGAAAGACGATAGCGTATTTTATGAATATGATTTACTTTCTAAACTATGTGTCATGCCTAATGTTTGTTTAAATCCCAAAAAATATACAAGAAAAAGCCTTTTTGAAACCTATACATTACATTTGAAATCAGAAATCTTAATTCAAGAAGCCGCTGTGATTGGCACATGCACCAGTGTGTGCTAAGAATTCTAAGGGTTAATCAAATATACTGGACACGTTTAAACAGTGGGATTAGTCCAGAAGAAGCCCCAGAACAAACCACCCATCAAAGTTAGGAATATTTTGCTGAGAAGCAGGAAAGCTGACCATTGAAACAAAGTGTATGTAGTACTAAAGGATAAAGGAATCCTTCTGTGTTCAATTATAGATTGCTTTTAAAAGCAGATAAAAGTTGTATTTGTGGTGGTGTCTGCACACATACTGTACAGCAGTAGCACAGATCGTATAAAAGCAGTGAGTCTGGCTCTGCTGGTAAAGGTGTCTCATTGCATCGTCGTTCTGTATTGACGCGCTCTGGCAAGAAGTCTCTAAATAATGGGAGCAGGTTAGGTATGTCTAATCCATCAACGAGGACCTAAGATTCCACTCAGGACCTTTTGGCTAAGGAGGGGAAAGGAAAGAATAAGCGAGAGACAGCATCAACACAACATTTACCTTCCTCTTGCTTCACTGTCACAAACCAGATTGGATGACATTTCCCACAATGCAAACTTAGACTAGCGGAGACAAACAACTGCGACTGCTGTGAATGAGCGAGAGAGGGAGCTGTCAAAGAGAGGGGCCACCAGATAAAAGACACTTTGTAGGGGTGTGATTTGTTCTGTCCAACAGCCATTCTGCCTCCCCAGGCCAACCCAACCCCCCCTTTCTCCTCTAATCAAGCAGCCCCTAATTTGAGTTCCAAGTCCAGCACCAAGGGAAGAGAGGGCAGCTTGTTACTTTGAAGAGTCCCAAGTGAATAAGAGAGATAAAAGATTGAGGAACACACTGGGAAGAAAGGGGAAAGGGGCAAAAGAGGGAAGGACTCCATTCTCTTCTCTCCCTTTGGTTAGAACAGCTCAACCATTATGACTACATCTGAATGGCTTTTTTCTCCCGATGTCTGAACACTGGATTGTTTTCTTTTTTCTCACTCCATCAGATGTGGATGCTCCTACATGCATCAAGTGCGACACACATAAGAGATGCGCATTTGAGGCAAATCAAGACAGAGTTGTCTTAAAATGATGTCAAATTGTGACTATCATAGTTTTCACTCAAAGATGTATAAAGAGCTTGCAGTACTTCTCTACCTAAATGGACCGATAAAGCACAAGTGTTCAAGCTCAAGCCTGAAAACCCCTAGCAGTGTCAAAGTTCATCGTTATTTAAGTCGCTTCGGTTAGTCAGAGCACTTATTGACACAGAAATTGTACAAATGCTCTTCTATATTTCTGCTCTTTTGCGCGAGAGCCATTTAGTTTCAGGTTTAATGTTTGCCTTTTTAACAGCTATGCAAAGGTACCAGGGCATTAAGATAATGCTAATTTCAAACATGTAGAATCAATGTAACATACAACCCAAACATTTTGTAGCTTTTTTTTTCTCTTCACGAGTTCACAACCTGCCTTTTAGTTGAGCATAGAGTGGCAGGTTCGAGTGTGCATGGCAAGCTGTATCCATGTTGTAGCTCCAAGTGAGCAGTTTTGAGTGGGGTGGGGTGAAGCTCACATAAAGTCAATTGGGCCAAGGTAGGTCTGGCTTAAATACTGGTGTGAGTTGAATTTGAGTCACTGACCCTTCCATAGCAACCAGACTGGTTACCAGAGCAACCGGAGTGGAATATCTGAGTTTAGGAAAACCATAGCTACATGGGGGTTGCTTAATATTACTCATAACGACATGGGGAACAATATGTTATGTCGCTGATGCCTCCATAGCAACCAGACGTGCTACTATAGCAACTAATTTGCCATATCTCTATCTCAGCTTAGGAACATTATCGATACATGGGAGTTGCTGTATTTTACTTGCATTGACATGGGAAACAATATGTCACTGACCCATCCATAGCAACCAGACGTGTTACCATAGCAAAAAATTTGGCATATCTCTATCTCAGCTTAGTAACATTATCAATACATGGGGGCTGCTGTATTTTACTCGTATTGGCATGGGGAACAATATATTTTGTTACTGACCCCTCCTTAACAACCAAAAATATTACCATAGCAACCAATTTGGCATATCTCTGTCTCAGTGTTGGAAAAATATATATATGGGGTTGCTTTATATTATTCGTATTGACATGGAAAACAATATATTATGTCACTGACTCCTCCATAGCAACTAAAAGTGTAACCATAGCAACCAATTTGGCATATTTTAGCTTAGGGAAATAATAGAGACATAAAGGTTGCTCTATTTAAATCGTATTGACATGAGGAACAATATCTTAGGTCACTGACCCCTCCATAGCAACCAAAGTAGTTACCAAGCAACTAATTTGGCAGATCTCTATCTCAGCTTAAGAAAATCATAGAGACATGGGGGTTGCTTTAGTTTAGCCGTATTGAGACATTATGTCACAGACCCTTTCAAAGCAACCAGACTGGTTACCATTGCAAACAAGCTTAGGAAAATCATAGCGATATGGGGGTTGCTTTATTTCAGTCATTGTGACAGCATTTAAAAAAAAAAAAATTAAACGGCCCTAGTACTAGCCAAAATCAAAGTTTAGAGTGATAGTTACTTTTACATAATGAAATATTTTCCTTGATCACATTCTGACACCACTTAAAGAATTTTTTTCTTTTTTTCAGATCAAAGTCTGATCTATTAAAAGACAAACAGTGTTTGCTTACACCTAAACCATTAATGAAACGTTTCCCCTTCTCCAGAACCAGAAGGTGCTATGCACAGTTGTTTTGGCTCGCTGCCCCATATGAAGATCGAAACCTTCTGATGCTGCCAATAAAACTTCATTAACTAGCTTACACCAGGACCTACTAGCACATGCAAGCATATGGCAGGCAAAACCATCAACTCAAAAAACTTTCAATGCTCCATTAAAATGAAGCTTTATGCAAATAGAGCTCTTGTCCAGGCTTTAGAAGGAGGACGAACAGCTTGTCCTGAGCATCCACTAGTAACAAACCAGTGAGAATTCCTGCACACAGTAATTAGCTATGCATATACAAAGGTACAATCAGGACAACACCACTATTGCAGAAATTGCCATTTGCTCATTGCTCAATCTGATCAAAATCTCAACAAACCATACATATGTGCAGTGAAGTTTATTAATACACATATTAAATTTCTTTTTTTTTACCCCCAACCATCTGGAAAACACTTGATTGACACCAAAAGTCAACAGAGTGGCTCTTAAACAGAGACACACTTCATGTTCTTGACGTTCATGGGGCACTTTAATGCCGACTAATAATCTAATGACGACAGCAGCGATGCTCACGAGTGTAATTAAGATAATGCAAGAGCCCTGCTCTTCTCCCAGCATCCTCAGCATCATGTAAACCTCTTCATTAAAGAGTCCTATCAAGATAACAGCTCAACCTGACCACCAAACCCACACACACACATGCTGTAACCGCTAGCTCCTGGGGTGTATTTTTAAATGTTTCTTCCATCAGAGTAGATTGACGCTGAGGGCACCACTAAGAATCCCTCTGTCCTTGAACACACCCATTTGAAAAAGTCCATTAATCAGTCATTTACACGCCTTGACCTCTTCCTGTTTTATTATTGTTATCATCATCATCATCATCATCATCATCATCATCATCATCATCATCGTTTGAGCGAATAAAAACTTTGATTGGATTGAGCATCCTTTCAAGGCCTAATTTGTACTCCTGACTGTGCCAGTGCATACAGGTTTTAGAAAAACTGTCCAAAAAGGTCCCAGTGGATCATACTCACAACCAATTAACAGTGAAATTAAAGTGTTTATTAATCCTAGCTTATATGGAATAAATAAAAACTGTTCTTATAAATTTCCTTTAAAATGGCTTAAAATCAGATTTTGGTAAATTAATGTATTTTACTTTTGGGTGTTAATCCGTTTTATTTTATAAATATAAATACTTTTAAAAATATAAACCTTTTGTTTCAACCTTAAGCTGGTTTCAGACAGCATGATCTTAGCCCCGATTTTGAGTTGCGGCCACCCAGAACTACCAAAGACTTGTTCTGTGAGAGTCGCAGGCTGGACGTGAGATATTCGGCGTGCTTAATATCTGGAGCTGTTAGAGAGTCTCAATCGGGTGTCTATGATTACCTGCAGCCAATGAGGGAGCCAGATCCAAGGCAACGTAAAGTGGTAGAAGACTTACAAAGGATAATATATACAATGGTTTCGGTTCAAATGGGGTCTTCTTTTTGGTTCATTTAGACGAAATAAATAAAATAAAAGCTTTCACCCTCACATTTTTCATAAAAATCCTGGTCTTATAATCCTGGGTGTTTCATTTTCATAGTAACTATTTTGCACCAATCGCACAGGCTGCTTGAATTAAGCAGGGATTTTTACATTTTGATTTGAAATATAATGTGTTTCCAAAATGTTGTTGGCTTTGATACTTTTGGATTTAAAGAAACATTATTAACAGGTAATTGAAATTGAAATTAGCCTTTCAGTTTACATCTAGTGTCTTCAAGTGGTGAACAATCTGATAACCCTTGGAAGTACAAGACTTGTGATATGGCGTGTGTTTTCAAAGTGCGACAAAAGAAAAAATTAGTGTTTGGAACAGTGCATAAGGTTTAGGAGAGGTTCGCAATGTTTTTTAATTGCAGTTTTCACATTGTTTTGACTTTGTCTTTACTTTTTGGGGGGAGTTATGAATTTTTATTTTGTCTCGACACTTTTGATTTATGTTATAAAACATAAAAACTGTTCCTTCTCAATTTTTGAAAATTTTGTTGTAAAAAAAAAAAACAAAACACTAAATTTATTTTTCATACACAAAATTTCAGGTTTATTGGGGAATGTAATGAAAAATATTTGACATAAAATGATATCAAGCATTGCCACAAAAATCGTTTTGAATGTATTTTATAAGAACAAATTTAGAGTGGTACAAAAGTCCCTGGACTTGAATGGTTTAATACTGGTTCTCTTAGGATCCTGAGGCTTGTAGGGGAGTGGAGACCCAGTCCTGAACATCTTCTGTAGAGGTAAAATCAGCGTGACACAGGCTAAAGCATCCGGGGCATGGCCCTGCCAGCATTTAAACAGCATTACACGGCCCTGAGCAGAACATTAGCTCTGCGCAGCAGCCTCTGATAACCATATCCTGACACTACACCACCCCACAATACACCAGTGTTTTTCAGAGCATCACATCAAGCAGAGATGACTGTTGTTTCTGAATAATTACATTGGTGAGCATCAACAGTGCAGCGCATTGTGAATCTTCCTAATAATAAAAAAGCGCCTATAGCAGGAAAGCTTAAATGTGTGCCCTGTGGTTTGGTGTTCAGAGAAGTGATTCTCCTTAGCGATCGCCCTGTTTTCCCCTCAACGCGCTCCTGTTCACAAGCACTTTCAATAACAACATGTGAGGAGAGACAGCAAACAAGGTGTGCCTTTCTACAGCCAACCGCCACAAGCTAAATTCCTCAATTCATTAGGAGAGAAACGAAGCACGGCTCTCCCTGCATTCATCTGGCAAATGTGGCCCAAAGAATAATAATTTACAGTGGCTCATATTTCACTTGGGTACATAAGGGCAAACAGTTTGACTATTGAGGCGTTAGAGAGAGAAAAATGCAGAGCGTGCTGCTAGAGGATAGGGGAAATGGAGAAATGTTTCAGACGCCGTGATCGGTGAAGGTTCCCTAACTGGGTCCAAAATAAAGGCTTTAAAGGGTGAGCAACAGAGTTTTAAATGCAGATCAAATCTCAGTGCACTTCCAGAACTAGTTTTATTGACACCACTTTAAAAAGGCTTCAGATTTACATTTCAACTAACCATTTCTAGGATATTTCACTATATTTTACCACTTGAACAGCATAGAATATAAAAGTATAAACTTCTATAAAATTATAGAAGATTATTATACTCTTTTTATATACTCTTTATATACTTATATACTATATAATTATATACTCTTTTTTTGTAAAAAGCTTCAATGCATCTTAAAGTGTTTAGGGTCAGAAATAGCTCAGATTCTGTACTGTATTTACAGTAGCATGAGTTCTCTGGCTTTATTGGAGCCATTAAGGCTAAAACTAACGTTAAATTGAATAATTGTATTTTCTAGCTGGAACAGTCAGAGCTCTGTGGCCTCACATTTCACTCTTCCATCAGAATCCCTGTCAGACCTTTTGTCCCCTTCAATGCTTTATCTGGAAGCCACTGGATATTTCTCTTAGAATGAAGACAACACTTGGAAAATGACTAAATGAACCCTTTTATTACAAGACACTTTTTTTTATTTTGGAAATTTGGAGCATTTGACTTCTAACTGTAGCATAGGTCTAAACCCACAGCACTTCTCCAATTTTCCCATTTAAATCAACCTCAACTTTCAATATATCTATATACCAGTCTATATCTATTAACATATCTATTAACGCTAAAAACCAATGTTTGCATCAAAGATCCCAACAACAGATGGTTCTAGTCATACACTGGGTAAAACTATGGGTGTACTTTCTGTTGGTTAGCCATAGGTTAGCCACGTCTGATGGAGGGTTTGGAGGCTCACACTGGCAACGACAATTGGAAATCATAATTTGGCCAAGGGTTCATGGAGGTGGCATATGAACACAACGAAGAAGCCAGAGTGGCTGAAAGATTAAGCTGTATATACAGTGGTACCGCGAGATACGAACACTTCGAGATACGAAATGTTCAAGATACGAAAGGTCTCGGGGGAAATATTTTTGCAGAAAATAAGAGGCTCATAGGAAATGGCTCTAGCTTATAAGGACGTGGGTTGTTAGAATATATGAAGTGGGCAGCCATTTTTGTAGCTTAGATGATCTATTTTTATTATAGCACTGATCCTTTAAAAAGCTGTTATGTAACAGTAAACAAATGAAAAATGTATACTTCTGTATAAATCTATACTTTTTTTAAAAAGTCAAATTTTCATTTTGATTTCAAATGTAATGTGTAGGTTTCAAAAAGGTTATTAGCTTTGATATGTTTGGTTTTAAACAAACATTATTTATAAATAATAGCTAGCTATAATATCAATAGCTAACTTCTCGTTGTATCCTCCAGTGGCCAGTAGATGAATTGTAGTTTCAGTCACTTCCTATCATGCACCTAGCGGGAAATTGAAAGCTTGCCGCTTGCTGGAGATGGTTTGTACACAAATCTATCATTGGTGCATTTTCCCACATGTTGGTTTCCAAGGAAAATCTAGATATTTCAAGAGTACAAATAGAACAACTTTATGGTTACGATTTTAAACTAGTTAAATGTTTAAAAACTGGGTTGTTCAACATACGGCCAGTGTGGTCCAATCCGACCCTCTAGATTATTTAGAGAGGTAATTTTGGGGGAGTTCAATTACAAAATAGACTGATGTCAGCAGTCAATGTAAAATATGACGGGTCTATTTTGTCTCGCGGAAGAATTTGAGCAGTGTGTAGTGGCCTGTCTCCAGCCATCTCTATGCACTTCTGCTGTACTATTGTGTTTAATGGGAGCAGACTTCGGTTTCCCCATAAGGATGATGCTGATTGATATATTTGCAAACTCCTTTTTAAGAGTGGAAAGAAGGCCGATTATGTGTGTAAAAAAAAAACTAACAAATTCACACGCACAAATAAAAATCTGCAGATTTTTGTTTTCTTTTCTGTCATGTTTTCTAAAATGTTAGGTAATCTTGTAGTTGTTGTTACTTTAAAAAAAAAGGTTAAGTATAAACTGGATGCTCAGAGCTCAAAGATGTGCAAAAAGTGAATAGAGAGCATTATAAATTTAGAAAAATTAAAAAATTATTAAAAAATTATTTATTTGCAATAATTTAAAAAAATATTGTACATCAAAATGAACAGAATCTGGTTCTTCGCAAAAAAAAAAGAAAATATGAATGAATTTGACACCCCTGCTTAAAAAGAATGTAATCTTCAACATGTTACAGATTTTTAAAAAAATGTAAAAACCTCATAAAACACTTTAAATTGACCACTAAGTGTCTTTCTACAACTTTCTACAATCTTCTGAATATTACCTGAGTTCTTGGCTGCATAATTGCCGTACTCTATCCTGGAAAATACTGACACTCTCGATCTCTTTCTCACTCGAGAAGGACTTGCTGTGGTTTGGACGTCCTCCAGACATCCTGCTTCTCCTTCTTTGTGGTTGTGTTCCGCAGATTTCATCTCTCTCTTTAGCATTCCTCCTGATTGACAGCTGAGCTCAGGTATGAAAACAAACACAGCGCTCAAGCGCCGGGCGGAATGGAAAGCGATCCGTAGCTGCCTCTCTGTACCCACTCGCTAATAGCCCTCAAGCCAGTGCCCATGTCAACAGTGAGCTGAATGAAAGCACATACAGCTACACTTAAAGAACACTTAAAAACAATCCATGAATGATTCTAAAAGTTGACTAAAAAAAAACGACTTCGCACGGACTTTGTTTACTTGTTTTGTGCAACAGAGCTGAGCAGGTCCAGACATGTCCGCAAGTTTTAGAAAATATGTTTTTTTTTTCCCGACTCTCTTTGTCTCCCCTATTGTTAAGAGCGAGCATGGTTTTCAGCTTAAGAACCCATGCCGCACAGTGCCTCAACATGTTCAGCAAAGGTAAGAGCATTAAAGAAGACAGTTCAAGAAATGAAAGCAGTCATCAAATCTAATCAGCAGAAAGACATGCAGTTATAAGTTTGAGGGAGGCAGCGATTCCTTGTTCTATTTATCGAAGAAAGATCTAAGAGAGCATACAGTGACAATGGCACAAAGAACCGTGAGTAGAATGCACAATGACATCGGTTCAGATATGAGAGGAAAAACAGCAAGGCCAAACAGGGAACAGCTTCCTTTTCATCCTCATGCCATCTTTTATCCGCCGTTCTCCTCCATTAATTTCGAGCTGGAGGTACGTGTGGCCTTTGTATTGATTTTTTAACCCGTCTATTAATACGCTCTCTGATTTATCATAACACTTTAGATCTTAATCATAAGTTGTGTGTGTGTGTGTTTTCTCTTGTTCAGCTTGGTGCCTTTGTTTGTGTATTAATTAAGCAGACCTTGTGTGTTTCCAACCCTGAGCTTCCTTTTTAATTGCCCATATTTACATCAGGCCGACTTCAAACGCAGAGAGAGACATTTTGTAAGGGGGAGCACAAAGGAGGCCTTTGAAATGTCTACAGTCATATGAAATGGCAGGCTAATTAGAAACCTTAGGCTGCCGGTATGATATGAAAAGTAATTCTGTCTGTTTCTCTACAGTCGCCTGCAGCTTCACTGGAAATCATGACAGAGGCCACTGGTGGGGTATTATCAACACCTTCTACCTGTTTATACCTTTTAAACATGACCTCACCCGATGCCATTTATCCAACAGAAAAACACCCTGTAATTTAAAAAGATCTTTTTTCAAAAGGGTGAGCCTCTCCTCGCCATTTTCATCGCTGCACTTTGATCTACGGCACACACAACGGGGGCAGGTACAATGAATCTGGTTTACAGAGATGTGATTTACATTTGGGGGTTCATTAAGGTTATTGCCGATGAATGCACTTATTAGAATGTACGACTGTTTCTTCTCCCACCTCGACCCCTCCTCCACCCACACTCTGCAGAGAGTAAGTCTAATCCAATAATTAAAACCAAGGACAAACATTATTCATAATTCTAAATAGCGCCGGAACGGAAAAGAGGACCATTAAGAGAGTGAACAAAAAAAAAACCCAGAAAAAAAACAATACACTCTCTCTCTCTAATGTTATTAACCATTAAAGTGCACTGACGTACTGAAGCTATAACTTTGGACATTACATGACATCTGTATTTCTGCTTTGGAAAATATGGGGAGAATTGGTGTAGGACGAGGAACCAAGTGTGTGAGGGATTGGAAAAAGAAAGAGCGTTTAAGATAGAGAGGGAGGAGTGCATGGCTGGAGCCAGGCGAACTAATGTGTTATCAGAGAGCCAATGCAGCGCTGTCTCCTGCTACATAAACACATCTCTGTAACAGCCAGTGCTAAGACCTGCTTGTGGAAAAAAGCTCATCTACTGAACACCTTGAGCTGATATAAACAGTGCAAGGGCTTTCCCATCCTCCAACTTTTTAACTGTTTCCATCAAATTCTGTGTCTTTAAATATTATTCAAATGTCCTCTTCTCTTCTTACTAAGAGTTGAAATAAATGTATTGAAGCTCGGGTTCTTTTGAACGGTCATGATTCAGAGATGAGATGATTTAACCGTATGTAAAATGGGAAATTGAGTTTAAAGTCTGCTTTACAGGCAGTGTTGTGCGTCTGTTCTTGGTGTAGAGTTGTGTCTTTGGGCTCGAGCACAGAGGGCATGTAGAACCCAATTGTATTTTGAGGGCCTAAACATGCTCAAAAAGTCACCGAATTGAACGCGTCAGACCTGATTTCTGTTTGGGATTCGAAAAGTGGGTCTGGCAAACTGGCTACATGAGAACACAATGCAGCCAATGGTGCACTAACAACATGTGATAGGCAAATGAAATTCAGCACACATGTGTAAGGTAACAAAACTTCAATATAAGTAACATGAATCAAGTTTCTAAAATCGACAGTCAGTTATTTTGCAAAAATCTCTGCCAGTTTTGATTTAACTGTTTGTCTCAAAACTCAATCAGTCGTATCTTAAGGCATATGCAACGTTAAACTGTGAAACTTTTTTAACTTCGTTAAACGATGTGCATGCAGTGCTCGTCGAAAATTAAAGTTTTTCCACAGTGGGTTCAAATTTACCAAGAGTCCATGACTGAACAAATTCATATAGCAGCCTACAGTGTCAGTTATAGTGCCACCTAGTGGCAACATGTAATATACAATTTTCTGCTGTTTTAACTGCTATTTATACAAATTATTTTCTGACGTTTGAAAATCGACACACTTTTGTAAGGGACGGAGATTTAAAAAAAATGTAATTTTTGAGTCCGTTGGGAAGTCAGTTATTTTGAACACTGCCTTGTACTTTAGAGAAGTCCTCCTAGAGGTTCTATTCGATCGCCATCAAACTCGTGCAGTCTCATCTAAAGGCCTTTTGCAATGGTAATTTGTGAAGCTTTTTTTAAATATTTGAACGGTTTGTTCTCAATCGCTCTGCTGAATTTCAACGTTTCGTAATAAAGTAGGAAGTTGTTATAACTCGAATGCACAATGTCAGATCAGGATGAAATTTGCCAAATGTCTTAAGGGTCCATGTTTGAACACATATGTATAGCAGTATCAGTCTTATGGCATTTTCACAATTTTGAATTGTGTTTGATTTAAAATGTATAACATAATTTGGAAAACTTATGTAAGAAGAAAAAAGTCTCCAAAACAATATGTCTGTTTAGCCCCAAATCTTAAATGCAAGCACGTTTAACATCAAAACGACTTGGTTCTAGGCATCGCTACCAACAAAATTGGTCTTTTCAGTTACATTTATAAACTGAAACAGGGGATCCCACGACACTTACGTCTTTGAACAAGTCACAATTCCTACCTTTAACTTCACCTAACAGTTCCCCAGTGTTGAGTCTCTCCATCTTCTCTTTCCAGTCTTTAGAAAGCAGTTTCTCCATGCAGGAGGAGTCTGTAAAAATAGGGAAAGCTCAGAATTAAACTGAAGTCTCATATAATGGAGGGCATTATTTTACCAAATGCTTTTAAAATTGCTACAAAACGATTTGCAAAAGAAAGAGAATTCCAACAAACGTGTGAGTGAAATCACTTCAGAGGACCACAGTAAAGGTGCATTCATACAGTGTGCTTTGAAAAACTGCATCTCTCAAAACCTTTGCTTTGAGAATGACCCACAAACCTTGAGCAATAAAAAACGATTCGTCCTCAGAGAAAAAAAGACCTCAAAGACAAAGAGAAAAGACAGAAAGTGAAGGGGGGAGATCTTCGTGTTGAAAAGGTGTTGAGAGAAATAAAAGGAACAAATTCTTCTTCGCAAGAAAGTGAATGTTGCACACAAGCGGCTTTCAAGCGACGCACTAAACAATTGTTGAATGTGCACTCTATAGGCTGTACTGTGGAAGAGTGAAGGGAAGATCTTTAGATATCAATTGCTGAGTACGCGGCGGTAGTCCCTTCATAAAGAGTATCGGGGTGATGTACAAAGGTCAGAAAAGAATGTTGTAATTTAAAAAAACATGAGGGATTGGAACGGAATGAAATGCTCTAGTACTGTATTTTAAAGTTGGGTCATCTACATTCTTTGAACATGTCAAGGTGAGCCTATTTCTCCCTCTAAGAGAGAAAACAGCCTTTATTTGAAAGGTACAAATTGCTTTGTTAATTTAATTTTATTTTTTTTAAAGGGAGGTATGGTGTTCCTTAAATTCTTAATGGTGCACATAAAGAGAGAAACACACCATATAATGTGAGG
Organism: Danionella cerebrum; assembly: GCA_007224835.1. Classification (NCBI taxonomy): domain Eukaryota; kingdom Metazoa; phylum Chordata; class Actinopteri; order Cypriniformes; family Danionidae; genus Danionella; species Danionella cerebrum. The sequence goes on along the minus strand of SRMA01025190.1, from coordinate 63,379 downwards.
CATGACCCCTGGTCTGCTGAAGGTCACTCAGCGAGGCTGAGCGAGTGATAAGAACGAGGCACTGCACAAAGAAAGACATTAAAAGAGTAGGTAGACAGGGTGAGATGGGTCCGCTTGACTGGCCCCGCACAGCCGGCAATGATGAAAACAATTAACATTTGTCTGGCAGACAATGAATCAGAAGGAGGAATGACTGGAATCTGCAGCAATGCGGCCCTGAGGTCATTGATAAAGAACATACTGCTCACCAACAAGAGCTTGAGGCTTGTAGCCTGGGTCAGCTTGTTCCCATCATACAAACACAAAGAATCCTTAAAAGACATTGTTAGCTCAAAATAGTTAGCAAAACAATTTTCGAAAGTGTTACCATCGGATGACTTCATAGACAGGAAGAGAAGAGTTTGTGAAAGGCTAAAGGGCACAGGGCTAAAGCGGACATTCTTTCACGCCGCTGGCAGCCCTCCGGCACCGTAAACTGTAGCTAAACCACTCTTTCGCACAAAGGATCATTTGTGGATGCGTTTCAATAAACAAAAAGGCACAATTCATAAGAATGGGAATGACTTTGGATATTCTGCCATCCGTGCTTTGTGTCTGTGTGTATTGTAGTCATACAGTATCTTGAGGTACTCCAGGCCATAGAACATTCCTCATGAGTGAGGTCATCAGACTCATGAATGGTGTGTGATACGATTTTCATCTCATGCAGTGACAATTGATCTTGTAGCAATGCTTCTGTTATCATGAGCACTTCATTTTCTCGTTTAGTATTAAAAAAAGATTTCAATTGTGACTGTGAAGAATTTTCTACCAGAAATTCTAACAAATGTAGAGTTAATAAAGAAAAAATATACAATTAAAAAATGTATACATATAATGGTACCTCAAAATAAAAAAATTTTGTATGTCGAATAAGTTTTACATGTTAAACTCCTAATCCGTGCAATGGCTCTCAGAAACAACAGTATAAATGAAAAAAAAATGGAAAACCACAGAAAAAAGTACATTTCCTCAATCCTTAAATCTACACATTGTTAATGTAATAAATGATAATAAAACAATGAAAACAGAATAAAATAAAGGCTAAATAATATGTACACAAATGTGAAACCTTACCCTGCGAATGAGGCGGTGTGTGTTCTTAAGTTATGAACACCAACACGAAAACAAAATCCTAAAAGAAATAATGTTTATAAAGTGAAATGTGCTGTTCTGTAGCGGAAGTTAGAGGAGAAACCATTAGTAATTAAAGTTTCAGCGCCTTTACCATCGTCTGTCAATGGGACTGTGGAGCGCCAGGACCTAGAAGCGCCACGCAACATACGTATTTCTCAATTTCTCAGATTGTTTTTCGTATCTTCGAATTCTTTTCATATCTCGAAGCAAAATATTTCCAGAGAGACTTTTCGTATCTTAGATTTTTTGTAACGTGAAGCTTTCGTATCTCGAGGTACCACTGTATATTGTGCATAAATCCACAAGAGCCACTGGGAGCCACAGGACCCCAAGAGGTGCCCACAGACCTGGTCTAGATTGTTGCCGCTCACTGGGCTCGGCTGATTTCCGGTCCGATTACGTGCAGGGTAATGGACCGCTCATATTCCGACAAGGAGTCAATGATGGGGCACAAGGATCCAATTAGTTCAGAGCTCGAAGCATGGCGGATGCACCAGTACAGCGAGATGTCTGGTCTGGAAACCCATTTCCCACTGGACTATCCGGGCACCCCGGAGTACTCCCTATCCGGCTCACCACCATCCCCAGCAGAGCGTTAAGTGACTAAATATTTATTGTGGTAGCATATTTTTATAAAAGCAGCCTAGAACAGTGGCAGTGTGTATATACAATAGGTATATTATTTCTGGGAACGTTGTTCTTCTTTTACATTTGGCTGTTCCCAGTTTAGGGGTCGCCACAGCGAACCTCTCTGTCCTCAGTATTCTCTATTCTTGCACCAACTAACTTCATGTCGTCTTGCCCCATTCCTCATCAAAATTTACATTAAACGAGATTATTGTATTGTTTTGGTACTTTCATTTTAACAATGTGGTGTGTCAAGAATTGTATTTTGTTTTTTTTTTCAGTTTTTTGAATGTCTGTTATTATGTGTTCATCGATGTGTGTGTAAAAATTTAAAATACTCTAAATGGAACCTAATGGAGTTCCTAAACAAATAAACCCATTAGCTCTGAACAGTCCTGTACGATGCTGTCAGGATGAAGACTAAGAGTGAAGTTAGGGGGATGATATGAACCCCACATTTATTATTTATCCCATCTCTATCCCAAAAGAATTAGTATAGTTCAACAAAAAGTGGTCTTCAGTTTGCTTTTATGACATCTCATCTTGTTTGCCAGCTCCCCAAATGATAGGCTCAATTCTAAATGTGGATCTATGAATCCTTTACAGATGTTTCTACACATTTATTTCGACATTTTGTCAGACTCCTCTTTGGAGATCATTCAGGTTGATGCGTGATTGAGGTCTGGAGTAATAATAAGCAATAATAAGCATGTTAGAAGATAAATTAATGTTTGTTTCCACTACATTTATTTACATAAATATTTCTTAATATATTACTTAAGATGGACCACTACCCATTTGGTCCTTGTTCAAACTTGTCCTGTGTTTCTGAGGAATTAACTGGATATTTCCATTTGAACTGTTAACAGTTTGTTCCTTGGTGCTCTAAACTCAAGTTTTATGTGTGTGATTAAGGTATGACTTGACACTCTCCTGCAACATCCTCAGCACATATGCCAGCGTGTTCCCGAATAACAAACTGACAAAAATTCCTTCTGTTGAGCTGAAAAAAGAAAGGGAAACAGAGGAACGTCCTTTTATGGCACATTGCTGGGGTGGAACGGTCCTGGAGGGGTCGAAAGGTTGTAAGGAAGACTTTTTTCCCATATTGTTGCACATAGAAAAGTGCACAGATGCTTCTCCAGAAGTGTATCATTATGGAATGCACCAACTGTTGGAGATAATGCGGTGCCAGCTCCCATTCTGCTCCACTCTGCCTCCCTTGAGAGTAGCCGCTCCCTCACTCCTCGCGCATACACACACACACTACAGCTGGAATGTGCTAAAGCTGTCTTGCACAAAGTTTACCTGAATGCGAAGAGGAATGTGCATTATTTGCAGTCGATTGGCTGTATGTAACTGCCACTTCTTGCTTTTCAATGCAAGGAACTTTGGGAAAACACTTGGTACTTAGAAAGCCGTCTGTGGTTAGTTCTGAGTAGCCTTATAAAGCTAGAACATTTGAAAGGAATTTAGATTAATAATAAAAGGATATTTTTGCACAATTTCCCAAGTTGCATTCCATCTTTTCCAGAGAGAGCACTAATGCCAATGGAAACAGTGCTTAACATCTGGATAATCCTTAAATGTCATTCTAACATATTACCGAAGTAAAGAAACAAAAGTGGACCATTCATTTTGAAAAATCAAACAAAGCTTCAGCCACATCCATTCGTCTCTCGGCACCGCTGCTACTACAGATGAGAAATGCAGTACAGACCATTGAACAAGGTACATTTCCTTCCCGCATTTGCATTTGGATTTCAAAAAGAAGGAGTTCACTCTGACATTTATAGACTGAGCAGGAAGTGCGGAAAAGACTTGTCTGGAAATGCGTAGAAAGAGTGGATAAATAAAGTAAGTGCTGACATTATTGTCATTATCCCACAAGGGCACAAAGAAAACTCCTCATGCCCTCTCTCCTCCTCTCGTGGCTCAAGGGAAACCAACTGAGCCCTGATGAGATGGGAATGAAAACAATAGCCCTTATCTGCACTCTCTTTGCATTTTCCCAAGGTTCCCCCATCTCAACAGACGGCTTAGCCCCTGCCACATTGGACTAGAAACAGTTCTGACATGGTAGAGGCTCTAGGGATTCGGGATCTTCTGGGAACGCATTCATAGAGAGGAGAGGAGGAGACAATAAGAAGAGAGGAAAAGAGTCTCAATGCGGCTGTTGGTTTAGCCACTCAAGGGGACTATCCTTGTGAAAACAGCAGGATTAGCGGGCAGTGCACTCAGAGAGAAAACACTATTCTTCCGTGGCATGATGAAGTCAAAGCCTACGGTCGATGCTAGTTGCTTTACAGCTGTAAAGTCAGAGGCTTACTGATATCAGAGCAAGAGCGACATATGGATGGATGTAACCACTTCCCAGTGTCTGCTTGACATGCTAATGGAGGATCTCCACCTGGCCCGGAGTATCTAACCAATCACGACAGCTTGGTGGGCTGCCAGAGAAATCTTGCTCTTCTTCACAAAGACACCTACAGCAAAAAGCTGCTGAAAACATCACAGGGTCTTTGGCAAAAGTAAATCTTTTCCAACACCAGATGAAATCAGAGATTTTGTGACAATTACTTCACATTTACATCATTTCATCAATTTTAAAATGCATCATATTCGAAATAAAAAAAAAAGTTAAATATTAAATGTGAATATATACATAAACTAATTTGAGTTGAACTAAAATAAGACAAAATACAGTGATCTTTAATCTATAAAATATTTTAGCCATGGCCAATATCTTAAAAATAAATAAAATAAAATCATCTATAATCTATAAAATATTTTAGCCATGGCCAATATCTTAAAAAAATATTCATTCATTCATTCATTCATTTTCATACCCGCTTCTTCCCTTTCGGGGTCACAGGGGTCTGCCGGTGCCTATCTCCAGCACACATTGGGCGAGAGGTAGGGGTACACCCTGGATAGGTCGCCAGTCCATCGCAGGGCAACATTCACTCACACATTCACACTAAGGGGAATTTAGAATATTCAATTAACCTAATCGCATGTTTTTGGAATTGTGGGGGAAACCGGAGTACCTGGGGGAAACCCACGCAAGCACAGGGAGAACATGCAAACTCCTTCCAGGAAGGTCACCGGTGAGCCTCGAACCGATAACCTTCTAACTGTGCTACCCACTGCGCCACCATGCCGCCCATCTTAAAAATAAATAAAATAAAATCATCTTTAATCTATAAAATATTTTAGCAATGGCAAATATCTTAAAAATAAATAAAATAAAATCATCTTTAATCTGTAAAATATTTTAGCAATGGCCAATATCTCAAAAATAAAATAAAATCATCTATAATCTATAAAATATTTTATCCATGGCCAGTGTCTTACAAATAAAATTAAATAAATTAAAATAAAATCCAGTCTTCTTTAATCTATATTAATAAAAATATTTTAGCAATGGCCAATATTTAACAAATGAAATTAAATGAATTAAAATGAAATTAAAAACATCTAGTTATCTTTGATCTTTGTAATATTTTAGCCATATCTAACAAATAAAATAAACAAATATAGTCGTGTTCCCTTTTGGGGTCACAGGGTCTTCAGCTCACTTCGGACAGGTCATCAGTACTCACACACGCACACACACACACTCCCTAAGTTTCTCTAAGGGAAATTTCCGAACCGGCAACCTTTTAACAGAAAGGTCACAGGGCTACCAACTGCACCACCCAGTTGCCACCCAAACACATTTAATCTATGTAATATTTTACAAAAATATATACACAACAAATTCCACCCCGTCTGTGTCAAGCAACTAAACCTTCTTCAAAATGTCATCAATGACCTCCACGGCTGAGAGTGCGAGATCGAGCTGTGTCATGCCCCTGAAGATGCAGTTGTGCTGAGATGAGAGGGTGTACCCCATCCCGATGAGAACTGCCCTGTGGCAGACAGCCAGAACATCTGCCAGCACCCCCAGGTCTCACACCGCCACTGTAATCCCCACGACAGGAAGCTGATCTTCCCTCAATCAATCCTTACACTCCAGAAAAGAGAGGGAGGAAGAGAGAGAGAGAGTGTCTCTCCTGAACCACTTCACTTTGCAGCACACACATCATTACAGCCGTCCTCAATGAACTGCCCTATTGTCCCTCTGTAGCCTTTTGTCAATTGTCCACCAAACACTGACTCCTTAATCTGACTTTCAATGAGCTGTAGCCTCAGTACATTCTGCCTCTTCCTCTCACAACCTCAAACGACATCCCTATTACACCGAGAATATGCTCTCAAAGAGACAGAGCAGCACATGAGCGGGCGGGCCTCTCCTCGGGGAGCACGGGGAATTACTGAATCGATGATCAACTGACAATGACGATATAAATTTCCCAGGCTTTTTTTTTTGAGCGGAGGACCTGTTCAAAGTTTGTAGAGAAAGAGGATGAAGGCCAGAGCTAGGAAGAGGTATTATGGTCACACTTGAAGACACCCAGGTTGAAGGGCACTCTCATCGCAGTTAGGTTAATAATAATGCTCTGAGCACTCTCGTTTCTAATAATGTTACGAGATAAAAAGGCTCGAAAATAAGTCAAGCAGCCAAGGTCAAGAGAATGTTGAGATCCGGAAAGAAATAACAAGTTTATCCAAGAACTCCTTAATAAAAAAGCCCCCCTCTCTTTTTATTTCCAAGGCGTGTTTCTTACACAGTCAATAGAAACCAAAAAAAAAAAAACATGCACTTTACATCCGTATTTCCCCCATCTCCACAGAAAAACAAACTGGAGTCACTGGAGCTATCCAAACATGCGCACACAAGCACACACACATCCTCTGAATGTCTTAATCACAGAGCCACTAAAACAAGACTCCATCATCACACAAAATAAGAGTATAATAATTACAAGAGGCAGACAGGAAAGTGAAATGGCATAAGAAAACATGTTTTGTCGTTGCCATCGTTAGTTCTAGAGACAACAGCTGTTAGCTGGGGCGGCGGCAGCGAATGCTCCTGAAGTCTCCATAATCATGCGGTTATTGAAGTGAGGACAAAAAGGGCACTAATTGCAAGGGAGCAATCTACACGTAATAGGTTACACACCCAGGCAAAAGCGCACAATGCTAGCAGCTAAGAAGAAGGAAAAAGATCACGACAGAGAGAAAACATGCATGCGCACGCACACAACACTGTCTAACAGTAGCGTTCCCTCGTTTTCTGCCAATTACCTTCTTTCCCTGTCAACAGTTTTAATAACCGCGATCATTTCCACAAGCCCCCTTTCTCTTTCTGCATGTTTTTTGCTTCAGTTAAATAATTTCACTTCTTTAATATGCAAATGCGCCCATTGGCATGCATGGGTGAAGAGGTTTTGGCTTCTCGAGATGTGTCAGTATATTGTCGAGCACCTGCACCTCGGGGAAGGCTTGATTTAATTGACACCTAATACTATTCATTATTCCACTTAGTGAGCATCTCTGCTAGTCACCTGTAGACTGCTCCGACAACGCACTGCCATTTCCTCATGCCGACAGCTGCTGGAAATAGACTCACTTACCTAATAAACTCTTTTATTTGATTAATAAAATTAAATTAAATAAAGCAACACTACATGAGGTGCACATATTCAAAGTAAAAAACAAATGTTAAAGTTAATTTTTTCTAAGAAAGGCCCTTAATACATAAAATAGATATTGGAGGCCTAAATAAAAAAGCTAATCATTTCATGGTTAAAAAGTGTTGTTTTACAGAGGTCAAATAACAAGACTAGACAAAACAATACAAGACAAAATAAGTCGAGACAAAACAATGTTTGATCCAAGATAGGAGTGAAAAAATAAACACCATTCAAAAAGGCCTGCTTGAGGCTAAGACAAGACAAAATCAGACCCGACAAGACAAAACAAGCTGAGACAAAGTTAGACAATACAAAACAAGACAAGAGAAAAGTCAAGTCTAAACACAGCCAGACAAGACAAAACAAGTTAATATAAAATCAGACAAAATAAGACCAGGCAAGGCAAAAAGTCAAGACAAAATAAGACAAGACAGGAAAAAACAAAACAGTGTTTGATCCAAGATAGGAGTGAAAAAATAAACACCATTCAAAAAGGCTTGCTTGAGGTTAAGGCAAGAGAAAATCAGACAAGACAAAACAAGTCGAGACTAAGTTAGACAATACAAAACAAGACAAGAGAAAAAAAAAGTCAAGTATAAACAGGACCAGACAAGACAAAACAAGACAAGACAAAATAAGACCAGGCAAGGCAAAAAGTCAAGACAAAATATAGACAAGACAAAACAAGTCAAGTCAAAATAAGACAAGACAGGAAAAATAAAACATTGTTTGATCCAAGATAGGAGTGAAGAAATAAACACAATTTAAAAAGGCTTCTTGAGGTTACGACAATAAGACAAATCAGAGCAGACAAGACAAAACAAGTCGGGACAAAGTTAGACAATACAAAACAAGAACAAATAAGACAAGAAAAAAACAAAATAGTGTTTGATTCAGGATAGGAGTGTAAAACATTTACATCAAACATTATTAAAAAGGCTCGCTTGAGGCGGGGATAATAAATTACCCCAGAAGTGAATGAGGTAGAGAAGAACACTTTAAGGTAACCGCTTTACACTAAACTACTCCTTTGTGAACTTATTCGGGTTAAAGTGTTATTTTTTTATTTAATTATTATTTGATTGATTGAATGAATAGAAAACAATACTTTTTATTAAGGATATTGATATTGTGATGCCTAAATATGCTTTTACTACAGAAATTAGAAGCTTTTGTTATAAATGACTCTCGATTGATCAGTAATCAATTGCTCACTCTTATGCGCAAACAGAAAGTTCATTCTGTGTTTAAAGTTTGGCTAAAAAAATGGACCAATCGTTACTGTGGCAAAAAGAGCAATTAGCGAAGCATTAGCACAGCCATCTAAACAGTGTAAAAATCTAAGCCACGCTGAATTTCTTTTTTTTTTTTCAATTTAGATAGAAAATCTTGATTTTTTTTATTTTTTTTTATTTAAGAAGTGTCTATTTGAGGCTTTCAGGGTGTGTATTTTTAGCTTATTTAAAAATTATTATTCTGATCATATGTTTTGCTTGAATTACAAAACTTTGTTAAAAAAAAGCTTTTGATTCAGCCACTAAACTTAGAATCCTAAAACAAGAAATTTTGACTTTTGACTTCACTATTCTTAAAGTGACATATTCTTAATTCAAGAATATTAATGACGTGTGATTTTAAGAAATCGATATTACGTTCTGATAAAAACACCCCTCTCTATACAAGAAAAATGCTTGAATATATGAACCTTTGATCAAGAGGAAAAAAAATCTGAGGATGACACGGTAAGAATTTTTGAAACATGAATAAAATGTTTGTGAAAAGGAAGTTGTTTGTGGTTTTAGATTAATACATTTTTAATTAATTAAAAAATCTGTAAAATTTTAAGCAGGTTTTATCAATAAAATAAGTTTTACAATAAAAACGATTATTGAGTAGTTCAGTAAAAAGCTTTATTTTTATAAGTTTAAGCTATGAATTACAAACATTCTTCATTTTGTTTTTATAAACCATACATTCTCAGCCTGTTGTGCGGTGGACAGTGCCCTCGTCACTGATGCAGTGGGACCAATTCCTGAGGGTTACTTGTCCCCTGTCTATCTATACTGTCCAATCTGACAAATGTAAATATGCTCAAACCAAAAAAGGTATAAAAGTTTAAAAAACATATACATTTCAAGCAAGAATTTGCAGTGCATACTTTAATAATCCCCCCTAAAACGAAACAATTATGCGAAACAATGTAAATTCCAGTTTATTCTTATACATATGTTCAAGGCTGCATGGACGTTTCACGAGAACAGATTAAGCTATAAGACGTTATAAATAGCCTCATTGTCTTTATTTGGCAGGCCTCAGGTGCTAATCTCCCAACTAACCCCTCAATCATACGATTCCTGACCCATCTAAACAGGACACATGTCCATCAAGCACATATGAATTAACCACTCTCAAGAGGCTTCACCTCTTGAGCAGGGCAGTGCATGACCTCTTCTCCAATCCATTTTACTGCAGGACTCGGCACTAATCAGCCTTGAATTATTAAAGTGAGCAGGCACCGTTGATCAATTCATGCTGGCCGGGCCTTCCAAGACAGGGCACTTCTTAAGCACTAACGACATGAGAGAAATTCCATCAGACAATGAAAAAAACCAATGGAGGGAAATAGATCAGGAGGATTAATAAGATCGGTGGGAGGAATAAAGCTGAAAGATGGGAAGTGATGGAAATAAAGAGTTCAAGGGATAAAATGGGAAATCAGAATGAATGTTGATGACGGTAAGAATTTGGAAGGTCGATGTTTTCTGTAGGCGAGGCATCAAGAGATGGGCATGCGATGACATGCTCCCTCGTCCCCCGCCAGGAGCCTAACACAGGAGGAGGAGAACGAGACAAAATTAAAGCAAAGTTAAAAGAGAGACGTCTACGGAGAGAACTACAACTTGAGGATTGAAAGGAGGAGGAAGATGTTAGATGAGGAGGGGTGGGGGCCACGGGAGGGGGGGAGCTGAATCCAATCAGAACTTAGTTTGGTGAGATCAGGAGCCAAGATAAGCGCGTACTCCGAGCCCCCAAAACTGCAATCTCCTCTTAAGCTGGAGAGTGGCAGCTGGCAGAACAGCTGGTGAATAGGATTAATGTCAGAAGAATGAAATAAAACTCAACATATGTCCGAGCCTGAGGTGTTGGGACTGCGCGTGATTGTGCCCCGATGGATGCCATGTGTGCAGCTGGAAGGAGCTGCGCCGGAGCTCGGCTGCGCTGGCTTGCCCACAAGGTCACTTTTAAGAAAACTAGGACCATTTAATGCTTGGATAGCGAAATGAACTTTCTCTTTCCCATCCTCTTAAGCCTCCTCTCAGATGGAGCGAGCCCTCCGAGGTGGCCCACCCTGGCTGCTCTGCTTCTGCCGCCGGCTGCTACTGCTCATTACGCTCCGCTCACAACAAGAATCATCCTTAGCAAACACGGATGAGGGAAAAATACACCCGGCCAAGGAACTTCACAAGTCTGGCTAAGAATAACAGCTTGAAGTAATAAGAGGTTTCTCTATGTTACATGGTCGGGCACTTGCCATGCAAATAAAGCGGTTAACCGAAACGAACATTCCTCTAAATGACAGGAAAACTCACACATAGACCATTCCAGAAGATTTGCTGTGAAAATATACATAGACCCAGTAAATATTGTCAGGCAAATGCTGTTTCCATGAGTTGAATGTATTGACCGATTGATTAGCATCTGGTACTCAAAAAATGCCATTTCTTTGGTCGTACTTAAAAATCTGGAAAAAATCATTTCATTGAATAAAAGACTACAATACATTCATTTTTGAGGGTAAGGACTAAAAATAATATAAATAATAAAAAGAATACATAGGCTGAGCACTGCTGTTTGAACAATACTGAATTTTGAAGTTCTGTTTTCATCCTTTTTGCTTAATCATTTGTTTGTTGGTAATTCTGTTTTGCTATTTTTCTTTATAATTTTTTGTTGTTAAAATACAGTTTTCTCTTTTTGTTAGATTTTTTTCCCTCTTTTTGTTCTTAATTTTTGTTCAATTTCAGTTTTCCTCCATTTTTCTTTATTAATTATAAATCTGTTTTCCTCTTTGTTTTCTGCTTTCCTCTGTTTTCCTTTTTCTTTATATTTTTTGTTAAAATTCAGTTTTCCTTTTTTTATTTTCTTTTTTTCTTTTTTTAATCTCTAATCTGTTTTATTCTTTTGTAAAGCACTTTGAATTCCCAATGTGTACTAAAATATGCTATACAAATAAAATGACCTTGCCTTTTTTGTCACATAATGTTTTGTCACATTGTTTAATGTTTATGTTTTTTTTACATTTGTACATCTGCATGAAAGAAATACATTACTAAATAAAACTGATGCTTTGGGACACTTTGGATGCTATCAACCCATTCATATGATTCAGTAGGTACCTACTCTACCTACTGTAAGCCCCATTTTGTTCAGGATCCATTACCTTTTCACTAATATATTAATCTTGTACATTTTCATTACGCACTTGCCTAAAATGCTGGTATGTGCGGTAGATACCTACTGGCGCATACGGATGGTTTTATCAAGTTACCATCATGCCATTGAGAATGTTGTGAAAAGAGTGTTGAGACTGAACACTTTGTTAAAACATCTCTTCTTTCTTTCCTTTTCTATTTTAAAAAATAAACATAAACCCCGCATCCGAAGATCCTAAAATACCACTGAGAGGGTGTGAAGGTGTGAAACACGAACAACTATGCAGATTTAATCTTTCTTTATAATTCCATTTCATGTCGCTAATCATTAGAGCCCACATGCAGTAATAAATTATAATCATTTCACACAAGAATTAAATTACTGGGTACCTTGGAGAGGAGCCATTTTTGTGCTGGCTACTCTGCAATCTAACTGTCACGATATAAACCCTTCTGCTAATCAATGCTTCAAAACATTCACTTTTATTCCTCTGTGCTGAATTAATAAAAACGTGCGAAGAACGTCGCTTACTATGATCATTTTCGGCTCAGAGTGATTTAGTAAATTAATGGGTGCTAGGGATAAAAAAGAAGCTGATAGGTTTCACATGAATAGATTTTAAATTAGCTGTGAAGCCGACTGTTCAGAATCATCTCTGAAACTTTATTTCATCTCGAATGCTGAAGCAACTTGGACATGCTCGAGGGGTTCTCCCCACAATATACGATGAGTTAAAAGGTGGTGTTGAGAAGATGATGTGCTGCTAAAATTAAAATAGACAACATTTCAACCATAAAAACATTATGGCTTAGTCGGGGAAAGTAATTGACAGTGTGCCGTGTCTTGAAATTGAATCCTTAATGCCTAAGAAAATATAATAAAATGGCACTAAAATTATTATCTTGGTTGGATTAAACTAACTGTTATTTTAAAAGCGAACAGCAATGAAATCAATATTTGCCATGGATGAAATCTGCTTTTATGAGGCTATAATTAAAAAAGTTCTTTATTTACCTGCATGTCAGAGTTCAAACCCAGACCACATGAACCCCACGGGTCACTATTTTTAGACAGTTACCTCCATTCTCTCTCTCAAACACGAAGCTATCGTGTAACTGCACACTCTTACTCCTTCATGGACCACCAGAGCCTGTTGGTTTCAGGCCACACAGCTGCACATCAATACAAGCTGAATATGAAGTGATAATAACAGTATAACGTCAGCCTGACATATTTAATCCTCTATTAATGACAGGATCCAATAATATCCAAGAATTTCCTGCAGATCAATACCTACATATATAGATATATATCTACAATAAATAAATACAAATAATTAATAATATAATAAATAATTTATGAGTAATTTATATATATTTTTTATCTATTTATTTTTTACAGAGAAATACCTATATATGTAGGTATCTATCTGCAACCCAATGTTTTGTGACATTTATCAACCCATTAATATGGCTCAGTACGTATCTACTCCACCTACTGGAAACACAAGCTAAAGGGTACATTATCTTTTCATTTATTTGCTAATATATTAAGAATGTTAACACAATAATTAAATCTTGTTAATCTAAAAAAAACAACCTGATATTTGTTGACACTTATCAAGCCATTAATATGGTTCAGTAGTTATCTACTCCACCTATTGGAAGCCCTATTCTATTCATTTAGGCAAAGGGTCCCTTATTAATGTTTAATGTTTTCATTATTATATTAAAAGTTTATGACTTAAAGCGCAAATGCTCAAAGAACAACATATATTGTGTAAGAACAATAGCCAGCATATGTCCAATCGGATTAACCCATTCTAATCCAATCAGTGAAAGGAAAAAGTAAAGTGAGTGAGATTGAAAAAAGAGATGCCACACCAGACCAAGACCACAGTGGATCCTCATCCTCAGGCAGGGCACTTGGAAAATTAAAGGATGAGATAAAAAGAGTGCCGTGTTTCCCAAATCACGCGGTTGGAAATTTACATTGGAAAAAATTCCCCCTCCAGGAAACATTAATTACAATTAAAATGCATAACTTTCATTGCAACTTCACGGCACATAATGGATGACAGGGTCATCCATATTAACCACTCGACCTACAAAGACTTAAAATTATATGGGGGCCGCTCCCAATGAGAGAGGGTGTTCAGCGAGTAATTACAATGATCCTAGAGCAGCATTCAGAGAGCAATAAAACAAGTTTCTATCTGTTTTTTCTGACATCCCATCTCATCGCTTGGCAGCTTACTGAACAAAGAGAGAGTGGGAGACAAGTGGAGAAGACAGATGAGATGTAAATGGTTTAAAGGTGGCTCCCTGCTTTCTCAAGTGACATCAAACAGTAATCTTTTTTTTAGGATTTACATTGTAAATTGTAAATTTTCATTAAGGATTGTTTAAGTAATTAAACATGTTTCGGGAGAACTAATTAGGATGTGTCCACCCATCAATTATTCTATTTCCTTATGTCCTTACAAGCTGATCTACCCCCATCTTTCTGTGATGCAGTGTGATCAACTTCCCACCTTCCTCCACATCTCAAGAGAGGGGCTTTCCGGACAATCCGAAAAGGACGATCAGATGATCCTTAAAGTAGCGCGTTTCATAAATTAGCGAAAATGTTTGTTGTTCACTCTTTTTCATAGGACATTACGCATGTGCGTAAATTGACCGGTGCTTTGCACGCTATATTACGGTAGTACGTTGTTGCACGATGTAATTACCCAGAGGCTGCCTTGTGGGTGGGTCACTCCTCGTAGGATGAAGAAGACAAATAAATATAAAAAGTCCAGATCCTTAATGTTGGTTATGTTGAGACTCTACTATTATTTATTACAGCTGTTAAGAGATATATTGTTTCAGCTGGATTTTCAGCTAAATAGAGCACTTTCATCAACCTCTGAAGGCCGCGCCAATTGTCCTCTTTTTTTGGAAATCTGAATATGGTCACGCTAGTTAAAGGGCACCTAATATGCCTTAGGTGTGTGAACATAGATATGCACATGGTCCAACTGTTGGTGAACTTCACATCTGCATTAACTAAGCCCTGGTTGTGCAAGCAGTAATGGGGTTTAAAACACATACCAGGCAAGCTGTCCGAAAGAGGATTTCGAGTCCCAGGAGAGACGGAAGCCCGAAGGACCCCCGAATCCACACTTGTGCATGCTTAAATGGAAAATGACGAGGTGAAGGGGGAGGTGTAGGTTTTTTTGCTGTTGTCGTTAGGGAAACCGATCAGGCTGACTGTTTATAAAGGGGAGGGGTCTGACAAGGATGATTGGGAGGGACCGCTCATGGCTAAGTATCTGCAGGTGCTACTCCCGAAACTTGTCTAGCAACGTCACAAAGGGGATCTGTGGTGAGTACTGTTACTAAAATCTAGTGGAAAAGCAGCATTAGATTGGATTTTATAAATCAATTTTGCACATTTAATAAACAGTATTCAAATTCCAAGCCTTGCTCCATTTCTATTATCACCATCTGACTCACCATGTGACTCATATAGACTCATCAAACACATGCTTATAATGCAATAAATCAACTTTATTTGCAGTCTGATTGTAATTAGTATCTAGTTCCAATAACCATGAAATCCCAAAGGAATGGAGTCAGATTACCCCGAAATTTGCCAGTGGGTTTGTCGACAAGAAAAAAACGTTCAAAGTTAAATATATTTTCTATTGTTACGTTCATATATCTACATGTCTATATTTAGAAGTATTTGTAAATTATAAAGTTACATAAAAAAGAGCTGAATCCAGGTTCTTATTAACGATTTCCGGTCCTCTATAAGCAGATGCATTTGACGTTCAATTTTTAATTTTCTCTTATATATGCGTTCAAAACTATCATCGTTATAGTAAGCATTATTATTGACTGCCATAATCCAAAATTAAAAACATTTTACTGTAGCATTTTTTAGTTTTTCAGTCCTGAACTTGCCTTTTTTGGCGAAAAAAAAATACATTTGGTTTTAGGTACTCACAAAAAAATGTGTTTTGGGTTCCACTTCTCTTTTTTATATATATATAGGTGCGCTCAAAAATGCTACATGATTACAGCCCATATTATAGACTGTCAGAATTCAAATAATACATATAGTGAAATTGTGTGTTGGGCACATTTTGGGGGTCACCATAGTACATTTCTGAAATGGACTATAACAGAGTCAGGCAAGATATGATTCAACTTTCACGTCGTGAAATGAAAAGTATTCTGTTACTCGTAAAAGTTGATTTTTGCAGAGCTCTGCCACGATGCATCATTTAGAATTTTTACATTTGTTGATTAGACCATTCAGGCTCTGTTGCAACTTGAGGGTTTTTTAATGAAATTAAGAATAATAAAAAATCATGCCCGTTTAGCCACAAATCATACTTTTTCCCAAGCAGTAGAGAACTGAGCACAGAGAAATGTTCAGATTCTTTTTAAATAACATCATCAAATGTAATCTTTCAACACAAGCATGTGAGCCTGGTGAAAAAAAATGTTCTTTTAAAAGAAAAATGGGTTTTGCATCTCAAGTCTTTAAAGGTCAGACTCTATTCAGATCCACTGGTCCACCCTTCATTCATCACATGTACAATTCTCACAGAAACCATCACACTTGCGCCCAAGAAAAACAACATGCTGGTACTTAAAGGAGGGCTGTTGTGTCTGTCAAATTCATAGAGGGTGGTGTTATTAGTAACTGAATGTCGCTGACGTAGCCGGCCTCATAAAACAAGTCTTGCAATGTAGCCTGAAATCATTAGCTGCGCACACCACCCCGTCAGTGGCTCCGGTGTGAGTTACACCAACACTATTTTGATCCTAGTCAGATGACACCACCTCTTTTGTCCACTTATGTGCAGGATCTGAGCTTAAGAAGGTGGTGGTGGTGATCTTACACTCATATAGAATAAATGCACACACATTTCACAGGTTGGTTTCGGCTCATCTCCCTCGGACCGCTTTTAATCTGCTTCTTCCACAGCCGGCACTCAGCGGCACAGTGACAGATTTAAGGCTAATTAATGGGGTGGTCCTCTTTTTCTCAGGCATCAGCATTTTGCTGTTCTCTCTGTGTTAATCCAAATAGCAAGAAGAGAACTTCGAGATACTTACTCATTAAAAGCAGCACATTCCTGCACTGATTTACACATTAACTACATTTCCAACAGCGCTGTGAAACAAGGACACGTCTCAACACTTGGATGCTTGGGATGACCCTTGTCATGTTTCCATCAAATATACATTCTGTTCATTTCATGGCATTAAAATTCATAGAAAGATTGTCCTGGGCGTTCAAATATTGAACAAGTATTTTGTAACCTTGCTTGTTTTTCTCCAGTTTTACCTTTAATTCAATTAAAGTCATATAAATTGTAAATAAAAAAGTGGGTACAAATAAGTTTTCAGCTGAATGGATTATTTAGGTTTGGGAAATAACCTACATTGTGTTCACAAAGCTAAAAAAATTATAATAATAAGCATACATTTAGTTAGATTCATCAATCTGTCAGTTTTTTTTCCCCAACCCCAAAATACAAAAAAATGTAGAATTGTGTTTTACAGGGTGAATGACTTTTTTATTTCACAGTTAATCAGGGTCAGTTAATCATATTTATCCATTTTTTTAGATTAAGAATGAACCATTTTAATGCAACAAGTTTACATTGTAAGTACACAGTGCATAAAAATGTAACCAAATAAAAAATTTTCAGTACTGGTTACTTAAAACACTTCAGTTGGCAAACCCAACGCATAGACAGAATTTGTTTCGCATTGTTTTACAATGTTTTACCAAACGTGGAACCCCTCTTAACCGTCTTTAATTATTTTTTTCTATGGCCTACATAATTTTGGATAATCTTGAAGAGGACCCTGATTATGAGGCATCCTCCTAAGGTGATAATGAGACTCATGGTGTTGACCCTCCTATTGGCTCTCAACCAATAAGAGTCACATTATCTTCCAAAAATGGAAAATTATTATGGTTGCACTCCTCACTTGAACGACAGGGTAGATGTAGATGTAGTCTTCAAAATAGTTCTAGAACTATTTATGCTTTTCCATCAATTGAAAATTATATACTTGAAATGACAAAATTGGTTTGCTTGCTTTGGCAAGTTTACAAATTGTTTAAAAAATGTTTTTTAGTTTTTGTCAAATAGAAGACCAAAAGAAACTGTCAGTATTTTTATGTTATAAATATCTAGAATGGAACCCAATAAAAATAACAAAATTATTAAAACAAAAAATTTTGTAATGTCTGTAGAAATTAAATAGATCAGAACAGAATCTTATTCTGAGAATAAGAATTTTTTAGGATAACAGGAGGGTTAAATCACAAAGATTCAATTGATAATTTATAATTCACAAATAACTTTACTTTTTAAATTGTGTTTGTCAACGGTAATATTTTGTGGCTGTGTTAACTTTTTGGGTTTCACGTATTAGTTTTTGTAATAAATTTTTCCTAATAAAATTCCTTTATTTGCCAAGTACCATCCAATGTTTTTATCGGCCAAATTGACTGTAAAAGTACACTATGTACAGTATATTCTGAATGTTATACATTTTATTATAACCACATTATTAGTTGTAAAAGTTGACCTCTTTCAAGTTAGAAAGTAAATACATTCAAGATCTGTTAACATGTACAAATCACATTTATATGGTATTTGAAGCACAGAAAGTCAGGGACAAACGCAGCTCTGTTCAGAAGCACTGGATGTGATTTGTCTCCATGAAACACCCGCTTCCTTCTATCAGAAGAGCCTCAGCTCAGTGACAGACACCGCCACAATGGGAGCGTTGTGCCCGGTCCCACACAAGGGGGACAGAGTCAACAGCTGAGCTCGAGAAAGAAGATGGCTCTTGGAATGCGCTGCAGCAGTTGCTACTGTTGACTAATGGGAATCTGAGAAGAGGGAAGGTGATATGAACCAGAGAAAGGCACAGTGAGGCAGAAGCAGCTGCTTGTTTTGTCATCCGAAAGAGAAGCACTCTATTTGGAGTTCTGGAGGTCTGCGCTAGACAAGAGGAGAACTATTTGTTTCTGCTGTCACACGCTCCTCTGGGAAGCATGTCTCTATTCTCGATGTTTGATTTGAAGAGGAGGGCTTTGATATAGATTGAACAGAGCTGCCAGATTCTGTTTGTATCAGTCTATCTTCTTTTAGCAATGAAGACTTGTCAGAAGAGTGGTTTGCTCTCAGAGGGGAACGGCAGGGCAAGTAGTCGCTATCATTTCTGCCCGAGTCCGAAGAGTGGCAGAATGCCCACAACATAAAACAAATCTCTTTAACGTCTGTCTCACAGGGTGACAAGAGATTTGACTGGCAAGAAGTGGACAGCAGGGAGACAAGCTTTTGATCATGTGTCCTATCAAGTGATTCCAGCTCAACCCCAGCAGATCCGCATTACCTTTTCAAACAACAGTGGTGGGCCAGATCTGGAAACCAGTTTAACCTCTCGTCGGGTTGCCCGCCGGCTCTTTACATTCATATATAAAACAGAAATGAAAGAATATTCATTGAGGAGCACATTGCCAAGAACACGCCACAGTGAAGAACGACTGCACATCTCAGGTTTGAGATGAACACGAGCCAAGAAATGAAGAAGGTCAACCTCGTTGAATATGCATCAAGTCTAGAGTTGGTGCCACACATCAGTTTGGTATTAATTAGTACAAAAGGAAATCAAAACACAGTGTTGCTGAAGAGTAGCATTTCGACATGGACCCTTTCAAGAGGGTCATAAAAATGCAACTGAAATGGCACGCGGTAAAACAGCTTTCCACACTCAATTCTCCCGCTGCCCCAAACCATCAATCTCCTGATCTCGATGGGGAAATGACACATTCTGCCTGAAAATCTTTGGCTGGATTTTGAAGAAAAAAGAAAAATGGCCAGACTTCAGTTAGACGTGTATAAACATAGAGGAGTGAGAGGATGCCTTCTCCAACATACTTTATTTGAAGAACGAACGCCTCAAAGAAGATTTTGAGGAGATATAGCTCCTGTGGAGCAGTTCAGCTTGGTAACACACACTCACACACTCGTGTGCACACACAGCTGTTATTCAAATGCGCACCGGTGCTCACCTGCTGCTGAAATGGCTAAGGTCTGCAGGGCAGGGGGGCTCTGGAAATATCCCCTTGCCCCAGAGATCAGGCTTTATGTGGGATGAAGGCACTGAAGAATCTGCCCCCTGCTAAACTCATTAACTCTGACTCAATACACAAAGCTCCAGGTGTGTAGAGCTGTCCGCTAACCTCGCTTCTCCTCTGCTCCCACAGAGGGCTCGGGGTTGCCACCCCTAAGACGCCCTCATCCACGCCACATTAGCAACTGTTCCTGTTGTCACCCGGGTCACTCCTGCAAGCGTAATTCTTCGGTTTTCTGGAAGTGCCTCTTCTACACCTGTTGGTGCTGACATACTTCTAAAGTCGCTAACAACCTTGCCCTTTCACTTTTAAAGGGGGAAAAAAGCCTGCAAGGGTTGAGCAACTGCAAAAAGATGCTGACACATGACAGAACATGTTTCAAGTCGTTAAAGCCGATTTTTAATCCTATGAGAATTCTTTAAATCGTATTTCTAAAAAAAACAGAATTCAAATGAATAGTTTCTGTAACAGACAGCTTGTGTGGTCTTCAGTGGAATATCAGAGAGGAACGGCAGGCTTTTTCAGTCTGAACCCCTGCCACCAAACTGCCTGCAAATCACACACACGATCAGTGCTCTAAGCATGGATTAGCAGCTAACAAGCTATTACCAGCGGCCATGGGCAATCCTGCCAATACAAGACTGCTGAACGTTGGCAGAACCAATGATTTAGTTGTGTGTGTCCAAACTAGAAAATAAGGTGATTTAGCTGTGTCCGAACGCAAACAAAACAATTCTGATAACAGACTTTTGTTATCCACAATTTAGTTGCGTCCAAGCTAGAAAAGAATGCAAATAAAACGAAACAAACCAAACAATTATGAGAATGGATTTATGTTTTCTTGATTTAGCTATTTCCAAACTAAAAACAATTCAAACAAAACAAACAATTATAAGAAAATACTTTAGTTGTCCATGATTTAGCTGTTTCCAAACTAGAAAAAATGCTAACAGAACAAAACAAGAGAACAGACTTAAGTTTTTTCGTGATTTTGCTTCATTCAAGCTAGAAAAGAATGCAAACAAAACAAACAAAATGATTCTGAGAACGGACTTTAGTTGTCACAGTTTCCTGCCTTTTCTTTTCGTTTTGCTTTATTTTATCAACAGTCTCCCTTTTCTCTGTGGTGTTCTGGCTGCCTATACTTTAATTGTGTAATTGGTTTGCCACTGCCCTCCGGAGTTTTCCTCTGTTCTCTCTCGCATCTTCTTGCACTTCTCTGATCGTTTCCACCTGTTCCGTTGTTAGCTCATCATTTGTCCCGGTGTTCTCTTTCTCGGGCGAATTACTTGTGTGCAGGGCGGGTTTATTGTTCCAGTTTTACGACTTTGAACGTGAGTTTTGTTATGCCCGAGTCTGAGCCTTCCAGACTATCTGAATGTTAATATTATTCTTCTGGTCTTGTTTATCTTTAGTTTAGTTCTCCTTTGGAGAAAGTTCTTAGTTTACTTTGGTATACTTTTGGTTTTACTTTGTACTTTGTAAATAAACTCTTTAAGCTCGAATTGACTTTAGTTTTTTTTCATGATTTAGCTGTTGCAAACAAAACAAAACAAGCAAAATGATTATGAAAACAAACTTTAGTTTTTTCATGATTTTGCTTCATTCAAGCTAGAAAAGAATGCAAACAAAACAAACAAAATGATTCTGAGAACGGACTTTAGTTGTCCCTGATTTTGCTGTTTTCAAACTACAAACAAATTTAAACAAAACGTTTATGAAACAAACAAAACAGTTATGAAAACAGGCTGTTTGCAAAGCAGGTCCTCAATACACAAAGATGTTTAGAGTGATTAACAACAAACAAATTATTCTTATAAAAAAGGGCAAATAATGCTTCCACTAAAACAGAGCGCTGATAAAAGTGCTGCAAGAATACCCCAAGAAAGCAACAATGAAACTGTGAAGGATTCACATTCAAAGTTCATTACTTGAGTATGTTTCATAAAAAGGAGCTTAATTGCTTGAGAATCCCGGGCGAGGTCACCTTGAATTTTTATAATGGTCATGAATTTTTTTCCTCTTGTCCTGTGTTTATTTCTGTTATCCCCAGTTTTTCCATAGCAATAAGTAGTATGCTCTTCATAAATAATGTTTTACAATACCAGATACAAAAAAAATCCTTTGCTGCTCGAGGTGGCTTGTGTAGCGTTTTTCAGCAAAGGTGACTATTCAGCTTAATGCAGTCCTCAAGGCAAGGTATTTTCATTCATTAGAGTGGCCACAAGCACTTAAGGCACTTTAAGAATTGTTAGTGAAAGAAGAGATGGAGATGGCAGCCCAGTCTCACTGACTTGCGGTGAGGTTCTAATAGGTCTGATTGAATTTGAGAGTAGTTGACATTTAGGGCCCCCATTGCGCATTCTATTAAGTGCATGTAAAAAGTATAGTGTGTATCCATATCAATGCATCCTTTCACAATGTTCTTCGAAATTGATGCACCCCAATACAACTCTCCTTGACTGAAAGACACTGATCAACAAAGCAGTATTCTTCACTGTGGTATATGCTGCCAACACAATATCGTTCTCAAAGACCCAATGAGATCATGACAGACCAGGTTTACTTGTTATTTTTCCTTGGCCTTAGCAGGATTTGTTTTATTATTCCAGTACTTTTCAAACATAGCACGTATAATATAGGGGTGTCATGGCCAATAACCTGAAAACATTTCTGTTTGCCAGGTCTGTTATTAAGAAAAAGTACTCATAATGTATTATTTCACAAGCCCAGCCTAGCAGCATAAACATATATGGAGAGGTGAGGGGAAGTGTATTAGGCGAGTTGCCCGAGTGATGAGTCCAGAGAATGGGTTGGTGGAAGAAAAGCTTGAACACACGTCAATGTAACGTATTTGTCTTTATAAAGTGTAGTGATGATGGAAAGAGGTGGAGCCATCAAGGCTCCTCCCGAAACTTGTTTTGAGTGCTTTTCACATATTAAGAACAGTCCTTTACTTAAATGTTTCTGAGATGTATTGTTTTCTCCAAAAGTGACAAACAGTTGTTCATGAAAACAACATGTTTTGTTAAGTAGACAACACATGGCTCTCTTGGTTGCTTTCAGGATTGATCCTCACATTTGAGGGTCTATAGTCTTGAAGATTCCCCTTAGAGGAGGGGAAGTAAGAAGTCCTCAAGCACAAAGATCTGCTCAATTCCTGCAGCCTGGCACCATTGGCCTGAACTCTTGCCTCTCATCTCCCTCAAGCTCAGGAACTAATTTTTGTCGAGGCAGAGAGGCATGAGGTCGACTCGATCTCCATTATTAAGGGCAGATTAACACAGCTGTACACTAGAAGTGAAGCACCCTCTCCTGCTTATACACTAAACATACGAGCCTTTGGGATATTGAGCTGCACTTGACCATTTAATTTATTGGAGCAACCGGCCATACCAGCTGGGGCTCATTAGCATAAGGTTCTTGTACACCGGAGTTAAGAGCGCATCCTACAAAGCACCAAGCACGAGCAACCACTGGGGTCTGTGGATGACACTCAGATTATTTTTAGTTCAACATCATTTATCATGTAAAGAGCTATTTCCAAAACTGGCTTCTGTTAAATACGACACTTTAATTGACAGACAGGTAAATTACACATGGGAATATTTTTCTGGGAAAAAACTACTTAAATATGTTCAAAGGAGTTTAGATTGCTGTTCAATTATCTCACCGTTCCTCTACTCAAGAGGAAGACCCAGTATGGTATTGGATGGCCTGTCATGAGTCCAATTATGAACATGACTGACTGACAGATTCCCTTTTCTAAATATTTTTCTAACCCTTGGCGATAATGAAACGGAGCATGGAGAAATTGTAGCATTAATAAAATAAAGAGAAAATATGCCTGGAAAAATTTTATATATATTCAAAAATTACCATATTTTCACAGATAGAAATTATAACCCAAAGGCTATAAAAAATAACTATAAAATCTGTTAGCGAACGATACAGGAGTTTTATTTGAAATATGGATTTATCGAGATGGGTGATTGCCACACACCAAGCCCCCTCTGCATACCCCCTTTGCGGAGAAAGTGTTTTAAATGGGACATATGAGGACCAATCCATAACAAGAAATACCTGCCATTAAACTGGTCCATGGAGTCAAACATGTTCATTGGCATAAATCACAAGTTTGTGCTAAGAGCTCGCAAAAAAACGTAACCTCCTCTTTCTGTTATCATCTTATTATGTTAACAGGTTTGACCCATGAATCAAATAAGCTATAAAATACACAAATAAGCTATAAAATTTCACTATCCATGAAAATGTTCGTTTTAACATTTTTCGTCAGTATAAATTCTATTTAAATTTAAAAACTAAATTTATAAAGTATAATAAAAAAGTGAAAATTGTGTGACTGTCTTTCAGTTTTGTTTTACAGACCCCAAATCGGTGCCATCAGTGCCATCTAGTGGTGAAAAGAAGGCATGCCCCTTGGAAGTACAATACCTGTGATATGGCTGGTTTTTTTTTAAGTTATGGCACACAAAGTGCTTGGAACGGTTTACAAAGTTAAGGAGAGATTCACCTGGTGTTTTGACAAAATTCTCAGAATTGTTTTCCCTTTTTGGAAGATTTATGAAATTTTATTCTTAACACTTTTGATTTTTGTTATAAAACCTGTCCACTCTCAATTTTTGAGATTTTGTAAAAAAAATTTAAAAATATATAGAAATGTACATTTTTTTGTACAATTTCAGGTTTGGAATTATAGTGTAATGTAATTTATAATAGTTATCCAAAAAAAAGGTATCCAGATATAAAAAAAAAATGTTTTGAAGATCATTTTAATTTTAACCTTTATAATCATTTTATTATAACTGTGTCCAAACAGAGTTGATTAACTTCAACTAGACTGTTTTATAAAATTATTTTTTTGTTCTGTTTTGTTGAAATAGAGGTTCTTGACAAAGACTCATTGGTTTCTGAATGAGTCGACATTAACGCAAGAAGTTAAGGTTAAATGAGACTAGCATTTCCCCAGAGAATCGACCGGTTGAGTGCAAACTTTTTCCAGTATTAGGTTTACAGACAGACTCCCGAAGGAATCTCCCTGCCACAATAAGATCTGCATCATGCTGCTTCAATAAAATCATTTAAAAATAAAATGAAAAAGAATAAAAAAAGTGTGCTTTTGGCAACCAAAATGGAACAACATTTCTTGAACTGACTACAATCTTTACGCAAATACATAAATCCATCATACAATAAAACCCCAGCTCAGTTCTTAAGTATTTTTTATCATTTTATACCACTCAAACTTAATTGGCAAATCCCGAATGCTCCTGGACCCTTAACACTTAGAGGAAAAAGTCGTCTTGGAGCTGGAGATGAATTTTGCGGCATGAATGCTGTCGTCTGTAGTGAAGAATAAAAAAGGTAATGTTCCTGGCGTCAGATCGTGGCGTGTGTTTAATGGTCTGAGAGTTTGGTTTGGCATCATCGGAGACCACACTTAAGCTGAGGGGTAATGCCACCCACCCATTGTCAAACTGGACCCAGTTCAGAACAAACTGGAAAACACTGCCCCATGAGTTTAAACCGAGGAGTGTTTGCAGTGTGTAAAACGATGCACTGAGAAACGAGAACTAAAACACGTGAATCCGAGCGCAGAGACATGCTGAAAGCTTCCATACCGTCTTGCTCTGTCTTTGTCATCTCCTCCAGCTTCTTCTGTTTGAGTGTGTCCACCACGTCCGCCAGGCTTCCTTTGCGGCGCTCTGGCGTTCCGAAGGCTGAGCTGCTCAGCAGGTCTCCTCGCTCCCGGGCCCCCTCCTCCGGCTTGTGTGGAGAGGTAGAATTATTCCGGAAGGAGTACAAGGAACATACTTTATTGCTGTCCGATTCCTGCAAGAAAAACATTGCTTTTAAAAAATGCAGAGCCCTTGGGCAAAACCCAAATGTTAACAGTACTTTTGTTGAAGCGAAACAAAAACCTCAAAATATTTCGGTTGTAGAACGCTACTTTTATGTGAGCTCTACTCAAAAATTCTACACTTTATCAAGCACTGAGTACTAACTGTAAAATTAACTGTATTTCCTATTTTGATTGGATAGATAACTTGTTAAGACTCATTATCATCCACAGAATATTATGTATAGAATAATATGGACGGTGCGCAGGACGTGATAGCGCGGTTGCGCAGGGCGATGCAGGTTCGGGTCCTGAGCCTGTCGTCTTTCCCATCCAACCCCATTCTCTCTCCGCCTTTCTTCCTGTCTCCCTCTACTGTCCTATCTGTTAAAAAATAAATAAATAAATAAATAAATATATAAAAAAAAAAAAAGAATGAGTATCGGGCTACTTCTATGTTGTTCTGTGCAAATAACTAAAGTAACTACGTAGCGTTGAGGTACAGCCTCAGTATCTTGTGTATTTTGGAATGACACATTTCTGTCATCAAATGTTTAATTACAATGACACTTTTCATTGTTTTAGTCCATGATATCACATCTACTGTTCCAGGAGTTAAAACTATGTTGTTCCCAGCACATGTTTGTTCTGAGCAATTGTGGACAGGGTTTTGCTCTTTCTCGAGCGTGTTCCTCACAGAACCCTCCGGGTCATCATAAATCTGGGCCCTGTCTCTGGCCGCTGTTGTTTTGCGGTCCCACCTGTGTGTGGTTTAGTGGTTAACTGTGCTTCTGTCTGCAGCTGATGCTTCAGTGTTCCCTGAGCGACTACACAGAGAGGGAAAACAGAACCGAAGGGAGAAGAGATCTGTTTGTCTGATCCAGAACACAGTACGGAGTGATTGTAAAGCATAGAAGCACACTGGTGAGAGGAGAGAGTGCTGACAGAGGAAGAAAAGCTGGCAGGTGTGTGTTTTGGAACGTATGGCTCTGCCGGGCATTAGGGCTGGGTGATTATGTGGCAGCTACACATAACGGGATCACTTAGATCAGCTGGCATGGTTCCTGCTAACACTAGCAAGAATTTAAAAACGAAACAGAATTTCTACGTTTTAAAGTCTAAGAGCTTGATAGATTTCAAATAATTAAATAAAAGGTTTCTTTTTTTAATAACCTTTAGAAGTCCTGGCCTTTTTGAGCATTTATTACTACTTTAAAATGTGCTCAAATAAATTAAATATAAAACAATGGCAATGCTTTATTTGATTGTTTAAGTACAACCCCAGCTTCTTTTTTTTAATTTTTTCCTCAGTACATTACACAATAATTTCACAAAAAAAAATTAATTGTACAAAAAATCAATTCTGAGTTTTACATTTTGTAATTTTTACTGCAAAAAAGGTAGAGACTAAATAAAAATTCATAAATCCCTTAAAAAACAAAGACAAGATAAAAAAACAATGTGAAAATGTATCACAAAACACCTCCCATGTCACAGGTCTTGTACTTCCAATGGTTATCCCTTCTGTTCACCTCTAGATGGCACTTGATTTATAGTATTTAAAGGGAAACTGAAAGACAATTGTGCATTACCTTGCAAAAGATGTGTCATAACTCTTGTAATGTTCGTTTAAACTAAAAATGTCAAATTTAATAACCTTTTTGAAACCTACACAATATATTTGAAATCAAAATTAAACAATAGGTGGATCAGCACATGCACAAGAATCAGAATCAGAATCAGAATCAGAATCGTTTTTATTGCCATGGTCAGTGAAACAAGTTCCAAGGACTAGGAATTTTTTTTGGTGATGGTGCAAAACACGTACTAAATAATAAATAATAAAGTGAAGTATATGTAGAGTGCATGCAGAGTGCATGCAGAGACTTGTAAGTGCATGCAGAGACTTGTAAGGGTAAAGTTCCATCAAAATCTAGAACAGACAATAAATCTTGGGCATGGCTTCAGTGGAAAAATGTGATTTTTTATTATAAAAGTTTGTAAGAGGTAGTGTTCCTTTTAAATTGGCTAATGCCAAAAGAGCATTTCATGAAAGAGGGAAAACTCCGGTCAATAAAATATTCAGTTAAATTCAGTGCTTTACACAGAGACGGTGCAAGTTTACCAATAACACCAGCAGAGACAACTCTCTCTTTCATCTCGTTCACTTTCTACCCACTGCCTACCTCCAAAACTCATTTTCAAAGCTGTCGTTTTTTTTTTCTTTGCACGCCTAACAATTTCAAACTCATCACTATGGCATGCTCAACATTTATATTGACATACCAGACCTTAGTTCGACTCGAAGCACTACAAAATTTTATTTTACATAAACAGTAAATATACTTTACATTACATTTACATATGACAGACAGTAAAGTATTTATAAGGTTAGACTGCGGAAGAAATAACACCAGGATGTCCTGCTCACATGACGACAAGCGTACGTGACTGAGCGGCTTGCTAAAAATCAAACACAAGCAGCTGCACTTGAACATCAAATGAGCACAATTAACTTTTCATACGCTTTCCCTCATTATATCAAGAGGAAACCGAGATCATCCCATGCAAATCCAACTGCAGCAGTGCCGTAACAATTCTTTGAAATGCTTTTCTAATTACACCATCAGAAAATCTCTCTGTAATCCAATTAGGAATCAGCTCCTCCAGCTCTGTGCATGAGATCTACCTGTGATTACTGGAGTCAAAAAACTGAAATCTCTGACCCACCGTGGCAGCACGCTTCAGTTACAGGTGCAATCTCTGAAATATTCTGGGCTTGCTGGTCCCCAAGTTTATGACCCCTGAATTTTTAAGAAAACTTTTAACCTCTTAAGCCCTGAGGCCTATTTTCCGAAAATCCTATACTTTTACTTTTTAAGGCATTTCTCAGCTTTTACAAGGCCTAAACTGCAAATCTTGGTATCAAAATGAAGATAGGTTCTTGGGGAGTGGTGTGGATGAGTTAATTTGACAGTCAAGAACACTGGGTAAGAGTAATTGATGTTGGAATGGCCAAAAAATGAACTCCACCTAAAAATAAAAACACATGTTTCCTCCAATATCTCCTTATTTTACTTATAACGAAGCAAATAAACACAATCAATTGTAACAACTACATGTCAAGGACATCTGTAGCAAGTTTGGTGTTCATACTACAAGAAACTAATATTCTGTAAAGGTTTTGATTGAACAAAGTTCAGGCGTAATCCATGTTGGCACAGTTTGGCACAATTTGGCACAATAATTGAAATATGGAAAAAATCTTGTCCAAAGCTTCAGCTACGTTCATAGTCTTCTTTTCTTGCTTCTGGGACATGATTTCAGCAAAAAAAACTCCTAAAGAAACGCTGTAAAAGGGGGGTGGAAGCTCATTTACCCCATCTTGCTGCGCTTTTGGGAACCTTTCATTCACAAACGCTTTCGACGTTCGAGCTTCTGCGTGTCCCTACCCCCCGACCATCTGTCCAATCCGGGAGCTCTATATATCGCTGGAAAGCTCTGATTCTATGGAAGCCAATGAGCTCAACCATTTTGAGACTGACGGGATCGCCGACGAATCACACGACGCGCAGCGTGGAGAGACCACCTCTTACGCACGGGGAGTCATTCCATATTCGGTGACGTCATGAGACCACGGAGCAACAGAAAAAATCCAAAATGGAGTTTTCGCGAAGCTATCGACCGGACATAACAACAAACGGACTTTTATCGCTATGGAAATAACTTTTTGTTGAAAAAACGGCAAAGGTAAGACAAGATTTACATGCTTGCTTGGTTTTCGCTGGCGTTTTTTCGTGGAACTTTCGCTCCCTGCTCTGAAATACTTCATGCAATGTAAATGAGTTGCATATCGCTGGATTCAGCTAGTTGTTAGCTTTCATTTAATGTCATGGTTTTGGTGTTTCCGTTTATATTGTGGATACATATCGCACATAAACAAAAACGTGGTCATGAATTATACTCCGGACATGTTGTTGTTTATTTGCATGGCGTTCGAGCTGTGGTTAACGGATATGAAATTGAATTAGATACGTTTTTAGAGGAGTTTCCGCTGAACACAACAGTATTTAATATGTGTGGGTTATTCTCAGGGTTCGTGAGCTATGAGTGAAAATGTAACGCACAAGGGGGCAAGTCCCCGGTACCGGGGACTCTCGGGCTTAAGAGGTTAATATGGTGAAAAGAATCTAATAAATTGAAAATCTCTGTATGCACGGTGCCTGTGTCAATCACAGCGGCTGTTTTGAATTTAGTCAGAATGACGCAATCCACTTATTGATTTTGATTTAAAATATTATGTGTAGGTTTCAAAAAAGTACATTACAAGAGTTATGACACATAATTTGGATGGTAATTCTAATTAAAATCTGATAAACGATCGCCTTTTAGTTTCATATTACAATCAGTGCCATCTAGTTGGTCTTGGAAGTACAAGACCTGTGATATGGCTTGTGTTTTTCAAAGTTCTGGCACAAAAAGTGCTTGGAACGGTGTACAGGGTTTCGTTACAGAAAGAAATTTTATTTAGTTTTGTTATTGTTAAACTGCCTTATTACTGTTATTTATTATCAATAAAAGTTTGATTGCTTAATTAAATTGTAGTTTTTTTAATACAAACAAAAATAAATTATTTTAAACATGTTTTTTAATGAAGCCATTTTCTGTCTCTGCATTTGGCCAAGTGCATTTAAAATTTTCGGTTTCGTTTTCGGCCCAGAATTTTCATTTTGGTGCAACCCTAATAAATATTTTACAGTTTATTTGAATTGTTTTATTTAAGACTAAAACAAAAAAATCAGACGTTTCCCAGAAAAATAAAACATCTCAACAGTTTTCACCGTTAACTTTATGTTTCTTTCCTTGTATTATAGGTTTTCACAGTGAAAGCTATTTCAGAAACATTTCAGTGGATGAATCTTACCTTAAGTAAGTGCAATTATCATTTTTCTCAAATATATGGTATTCCTCATCTTTTAGGATTTACAGAGTAGTTTGATAAAAGCAAGCACGCATCTCATGTCAACTGAAAGCTTTGCCGTGGGGTTTGCCCCATTCTGTATGTCGATGTATCGCAGTGGAAAAGACCTCAGGGACTACCCAAAGTCACCTAGCTGTGGGCTTGCAGGAGCAGCAAAGAGAGGATTTATGTAGGATTCCCTTTTAAAAGCTTCATACAATGAAAAGCTGTCAGTCTAGCGTCTGGGCTGTATGCCTCGCAGTCTAGAGAGAGACCACCACAGAGGAGGAGAAGGGGCTCCCTAAACTCCTCTGAATTCCCACTGCTAGTCCCGCTTTCTCATTGTCCCTCTATTAATAGATTCATAAAACTGCTCTGACATGAAATGCAATTCAATACGTTGTTCTCGTACACTTCTACAGAGAGCGGGATCTCCAGGCAATTGTGGCGGACTAAAACTTAAAAGCCAAGTCCTTGGCAAATCACAAAGTCTTAAGTCTTCATTCAAAGGTTTTCCAGAGGGGCCTGCTCTGTTCTAGCTGTGTCCTTGGGTTGAGGATTCCTCTATGCAGAAGTACAAGCATGTGTTTGTTTAAAGAGAATGGACGGGAAAGACATCTGGAGGTTTACTCTCAAGCAAAAATATTTGCTGAAGATGACTTTTTCGTCTCCATTAAAGCAAACTTTCATCTCCACAACATTCGAACAAACACCTAAACGATGAAAAGCTGATGCGCCGATCTTACCATGCGCTGCTGGGCTGATATCAGGCTATCCCAGTCAGATTCGGGCGGCACACTGCTGCTGATTGGCTGGAGCTCATCCACTGGAGGTTTGTTGTGGAGCAGGTTGTGCAGGGGCAGCTGAGGGGCAACTAGCGACTCTGAGTTCTCCTCCTTCTCCCAGGGCATACGCTCTTGAGTCATTCCATCTTCACTCCCATCGGGTATTGAGGAGAACGGAGAGGTGGCTTGCTTGGAAGACATGATTCTGCTGTGAGAAGAGAAGAAAATAACAGAGAGCATGTCACCATGTCATCTCGCAAATATCCAACAGGAAATGCTCTTGTTCACTGGGAGTTTACTCGGACAACATATAAAAGAAGCTGGCTGCAGTTCTGAGCCTCTGCGGCTCAGTTAATTCCACGTTTGGACCGGAATCAGAGCCAGGGAGATCCTATCAACGACTCTGAGCTCGGTGTGGCAGAAATGCCATGCACTGGGGTCCTTCTTAATCCTTTGTTTAATGTAAATGGACGTGCTGAGCTATGGCTGGAGAGTTGGCCCGATCTCTGTGCCCTACTCCTGATTACCATGCTAAGAGGGTTACCACACCATATAACACGCTCTCATTAAAGTACTAACCCTGCCACCAACCACAGAAAGAGCAGTGACACTGATACATAGATGCCAAACATGATTGTGATCATTACATTCATATTGATGGTATAAAAGTGTTGTTTTCTTGTAATTTTGCTGTTCTGCTTTTACAATCAAATCCAACCTTTGTTCCAGGAGCCTGTTATGAGACTTTTTTGCAAATTGTCCATTGCACAAAATTGTCGATACATGCTTTGGTGTTTTAAAGGCATAATAATATGATATGATAATATAATGTTGCAAATGATTAAAAAAGCCACCTCGGATGTAAATGTGCTTTTTTTGGGGGGGTAGGGGGCTGGGGGTGATAGCCTGTGTGGGTGTGGATCTTACATGACAGAAAAAAATTCTCCTTTGCGTTTTTGTCTTGTGCACCTTAGCTGCTACTCACTCCATCCGAAGGGCAAAACATTTTCTGCTTTAGTTGTATCTTTTTATTTAGGACAATATTCCAGACATTTGTCTGAGATAATGGAATCTCAGCAACAAAGGACAAAACCCTTGGGTGTTGATCTCTCCTTAAAAACATGTTATCCTTTTATTTTTATTTGTTAGTATGTGTAAACATGTTTTTTTATTGCAATATGTTGTGCCATGACATATTGTTATACACTAAGTTTTACAGCAACTTTGGCCAGTACCACATTGTTAACCCTAATGCTGAGTTTAATTGATTTGTTTGATTCATATTAACTTCAAATTCATATTATATAATTATCTTTAACTTTTTAACTTTATAATTAATATTATTAAGTATTTTGAAAAGCTTTTAAAATGTATACTTTACAAGTAAACTGAACAATGTTTCATTTTTAATGTTTCGTGGTGATGTAGTACGTTTACACATTCATGATTAACCCTTAGTTCAATTCAATTTAATTGGGTAGCACTGTGGCGTTCCAGTTAGAAGGTTGTCGGTTCGAGGTTCTCCTTCCTAAGAGGAGTTTGCATGTTCTTGTTGTGCTTACACAGATTTCCTCCAGGTACTCTGGTTTCCTCCACAAGTTCCTAAAACATGTGTCTGATTAGTTGAATATAACTACAATGGACTGGCGACTTTCCTCACCTCCATTGTCCAAGGTGTAGCCCGCCTTGAAAAACGCTGTGTCCAAAAGGGAACAAGTGGGAAAAGATGAATGAATTTCAAATTCAATTTAAAGTTGTGGTAAATTGGGGTAAAATGTGATTAAAGTTTATGAGCTGGGTGACTCAATATTTGAAGTTGGCTCAAATAAACATTTTAAGTTAAGTGAGCTGCGATGGACTGGCGACCTGTCCAGGGTGTACCCCCTGGAGATCCCTCGTAACCTCAAAAGCAAAATAAGTGGGTTGGAAAATGAATGAATAAATGAAAAAGCTAAATCAAAATCTACTTGTAGAGTCACGCGGTATTGTTAAGTTAGAAAAAGTTACCTTTTGTAGTACCATGAATTCAAAGTTTATAGTTAGTTAGCTAAAGTCAGTTTCTGCTTACTTAAAAATATAACATTTACTGATTACCTCAAACTTTTTGAGTAATTCCCGCTTATTCAGATGCACCAAAACTTGTACAGTAAAGAAGTAATATGTCGTGTGTTTTGGAAAGTAATGAAATCACTGCACCTCTAAGCAGCTTATTGAATTAAATGCTTTAAACAGTTAGTAAAAGACTGCAACTGATCTAATAACTTGCCAAATGGCTAGTTCGCAACTTTAAATAGACTTTTTCATAATAAAAATCCGACAGCTATCACTCAAAACAGCATGAAAGCCATAACCAGGACTGCTTCATTGTCGTAAGATGCTGTGCCTTCGAATCCCATTGAAAATCTGCAGCTAACGACATTAGTCTGGACAAAGGGCATGGGCGTTCTAGGTCAAGGGCTGCAGGTGAGTGAATGTCCTTTCACTGCCCACTGAGACTGCGAGAAGATGAGAGAGAGGCAGCCTGGGTAATGAAGGCAGCCCGAGGTGCCTCCAGAACTCCATCTCCCAACTTTGCCAAGTTTTCCAGCATGTGGCTCATCACAGGATGAAAACAAATTTGACACTGTGAGAGATTATTTTAACACCAAACTGTGAGTTAATCTGTTCACATGCGTGCGGCGGTCGTTCGCCCCAGCGCATGAGGGATGTGTGGGTTGCGATGGGCTGTCAGACTCAATTGCTCTCAGACGCTCTAAAGTATGACTACTTCATTTGAAGACATGCCATCAATTTGCTCACATGGCGGAGTGCTTAAGCCTCACACTCTCAATATGAATTGTTTAATGCTAGCTCCAAAAACACTCAAGCTGCAGCACTATTGTCTCAAGTTAACTGAAATATTAATTTAGCTAGGCTTATAAAAGTCCTAGAAAAACACTAACACATCCCGAAGCTCTACAGAAGCCAAAAGAAGTGGACAAAACAAGTCAATAGAAGTTAATCAAGCGGGACACCACAGCTGTGCAAACAAGCCAAAGAGGGTCTACTAGTGAACGTACAGAAATCGCTAGAGACCCAGGCCGATCTGTATTCCCTGAGCCAAATCAAGGCCTCGATCCTAATCAGCCAATAAATCGCTTCCTGCAATCAAACCAAACATAAAGCGAACTCTAAAATTGAACTAAAGCACAGAAAAGAATGAAAGACAGAGCACAAACAGAGGGATTATCTTTTTTATTCAGCCGGAGCTTCCAGCACAACAACCCCCTCCTTCATCTTCAATGGACTGCAAGCGAAACAAAGCACTTCTTTTGTATTACACAGTAAATCAAGTGGTATTATTTTACCTCTAAAATATTCAGTCTCTCAGGCCTTTCCCTCCAGTCTCCAGCCATCAGTCAAACTGCTGAGGCATGATACAGAGAAAGAGAGAGAGGCTGACTCCGTCCTCCAGTAACACGTGTCTGCAGCAATTTCGCTCGAAAACGCAACAGATCTGAGCCAGGGCCCCGTAACAGTATTTGTCAGTTGGAGTTAATAATTCATTAGGAGAGCCAGGAGGGCGGCTCAGCCAGTGAGCGCTGGGGTTCATGAGTGTTGGCCCACAAAATCCCACCATCCCACTACATACACCCAGCTAATCTGTGGACTGGAACAATGTGGCTTGGGTCAAATTGGACTTATATGGGTTTCCCTAAGAAACAGCCTTCAGAATCACATAAAACTGTGAATCTGAAGATTTAAATATTAACCCTGTCTCCGACACCAAAAACGAGCCGTGACAATAAGTGAAATTGTCTTAATATTGAGAGAATAACTAGCATGCATTTAAGGAACCCGCAGGAAAAAGGAACTAAAATATTCTGTTACATTTTTTTAATTGGACAAAAATGTTTGCTGAATGTGATGGTATCTAGTCACAATTTAAACTTGTGTAAATACATTTTTTCATAGAGCCATTTTAATATAATCTGTACCATGTCAGTACATAATGATAAAACAAAATAGCTAGTAGAAAAACAAGACAAAAATAAAACAAAAAAAGCAATACAGGAAAAAAAGAAGCAAAACAAAACAAGACAGAACGTCGCACGACATGACACCACAAAAGACAAGACATGATACAACACAACACCTCAAGACAATACATGACACAACATAACACCAAAAGACAAGACACAACCTAACACCTCAAAACAAGACATGACAAGACACCACACCTCAAGACAAGACACAGCACTTCAAAACAAGACATGACAAGACACCACACCAAAAGACAAGACATGATACAACACAACACCTCAAGACAAAACACCTCAAGAGAATACAAGACATGACATAATACCAAAAGATAAGACATGATACCACACCTCAAGACATGTCTTGTTTTGAGGTATTGTGTCGTGTCTTGTGTTGAGGTGTTTTGTCTTTTAATGACTCAACATAACACCAAAAGACAAGACATGATACGACACCTCAAGACAAGACAAAACACAACACACCAAAAGACAAGATATGATGCAACACCTCAAGATGAGACAAGACACAACACCTCAAAACAAGACAAGACATGACACAACACCAAAAGACAAGACCTGATACCACACCTCAAGACAAGACAAGACACAATACCTCAAGACAAGACAGGACACATCATAACACCTCAAGATGAGACACAAAAAGACAAGACAAACCGTGTCAAAAAATGCAATAACTACTTTATTCAAAGGACTAGTTTCATGCGATCATTTTAGGCGAAGCCATTTCTAAAAGTTAGGAGGGCTTGTCGAAAATCAAATGCGTGTGCAGAGTTGAGAACTGCTGATGTAAAGGAAGCAAAAGTCTGAAAAAGAAGTAATTTTTTTATTCATGAATCCAAAGAGCCAGAGCTCAAATAGTATCTTTGTTTACACTGCAAGAGAAACTGCAGCAGAAGAGTCATGCACGGCACAGCAACGCTTCCTTTTATTCTTATTAATAATTCAATCTGTTTCTCCAGTAAATACGTCCGATCCACTGGCCTTTGTGCATATTAAGCAGAGAGTATATCAGCAGAGCTTGAGAGACCTCATATGAATTCCTGTCAGCCCCGTCCCGCTCTGGCCTGATTACACAATAACAATGGACAGCTAACAAACCAAACCAATCAATAAGTGCGGAGCACAGCTTGTCTTTTTCACAGGGCCCCCATACATAGCTGATACTTTTATGAGGGTTAGGAGTTAACTTCTTGCCATGAGTTCTCATGTAGCCAGGAATGCTTTGACTCATGAATTGTTGCCGCTGCTAATGTTTCATCACGCACTGACCTCTGTTTAATTGGTTAGTGGCATTAGAAGACACCCTGCGCTGGTGTTCTTCTAGGGGGTCTCATGACTGGGGGCCATGTGTCTTGGGATATCTGCTTTCGACCCCTCTCAATCGTAAGAAGCCCCCTGCTCCTGTGTCTCCCCGTGTCTTTCTGTTGCCCTTTTATAGACAATGGCGATAAGTAACTCCTGAGCTACAGTGTCACTTCTGCCCCCTTCCCTTCGGTCACCCCACACCACCTCAAAACCGCAGGCCTTAGCAGAACCCCTAAATCACCAGCCACTCCTGAAAGGAAATATTAGAAGTCCTTTTTTCACCCCGGCACCACCACTCAGAGCTATATGAAGAGAAATAATCAAATAAAAGAGGGTAAAACAAGAGTGCCATTGTTGAAGGAGCTAACGATGGGCGAAAGCTGCTTTATGACACGGCTTTAAGTTTCCACGGAGAACGTCACGGCCATGGCTGGAAACACATGTCTTTCAAATTCAGCCTAATACGAATGCAAGGTGGGACGGAGAAAGTCAAATGAAAGTTTAAAAGGGTGATTAAAAGCAGGGCAGTCCGATAAAAATGTAAATGGAAGCATTTCAGTTGCAAATTCAACTGTGTAGAATTCCTGTGGTGAAGGTTGTAGTGGGTTAACACTGATTATTTGCCTTCAGCATTTATAGAACCGCCTAAACTAATACTACATTGTTCATTAAGTCGTGCGTTCGTTTGTAATCTAGCATAGTCTGGATTCAACAAAGTGAAACTTCTTTTAATCTAAAAACATGCTCGCAATGCTGCTAAACGATTCTATTCCACACCTGGATCTTTGTCGAGTTCCACAAAGTGTCTATGTTTGAACGTCTCACTGACAGCAGAGCACACAGACGACTCCTCACCTCCTGTGATCAAGCCTCTGTCACCTGTGAAACCTCGGCAGGGAAATGATCACCCCTGCTGGAGGTGTTTAGCACCTTCAAATTATCACCTTCCATTGTACCTGAGCAGTCTATCCATCCATGAACAAGCTTCTGAGAAAGTCAAGGGAGCTAGGTTTCCGATACTAGAAACAGCAGATCAGAAACACAAAAGTAGTAGCGATGACCTAGCAATTAATCATCAATTGTTACCAAGAACTGTAATAAACAAAGTAGATTAGTATGGGCATACGGACGCCCAATACGAATCATTGTATTTAGGTTACAACACATATAAATAGATTTACAACATGATTTTTAACCCTAGCAATGAATGAAAGATTTGGATTAAAGCATGTTATATCATCCACCCACTAAGGGGCATTGCTAACTATTGCATTAAGATGCCTCTTATAATCAGAGAAGGGGTATAACAATATATCATGGCACAAAATTGTCACAGGAGACACCTCGTCTAGGAGATTGTGATTCTAGTTACTTCTGAAACTTCTTTACCTTGTTTTACATATTTACTTGTAGACAAATATCTTTTACTTATTTTTTAAACGCAAAATATTTTGAAATGATCTCTCTCCATCATTTATACTAAAAAATATGACTTAATCCAAACATTAACACTGCCCCTAGTGGATTGATCAAATACTCTCATACAAATCAAAATTGACCCTAGCTTTCTTAGCTTTGTGGTTTTACATTACGTTTTTTTCCAATGATGGTCCGTTATATAAAGTTTCAATCGTTGGTTAAAAATAGTGTTGTAAAAAAAAGTGATGCATATCGTATAGTTATAAAATATTGAGCTACGCATCGTGAGCAGAGTGTATCATATCGTTACACCCCTAACTTGGAGTGATGAAGAGAGCCCGTTTTAGAATCATTTTCTTGATACAGAGTAGTTGGTTATTATCTCCTAGTAAATATTAAATAAAATAAAGAAGTTGCAGAAGGGGCTAGAAGAAGCAATTATGCTTCATGGAACAAAAAGTTATGTTTCTGTTTTCATGCCATTCGGAATTTTAATTGAACCATATGAATGGAAAAAAATTACTGGTGTCCTAAAAAAGATGTACAGTAAATATAAAAAGGCCCAGAAGGAAAAAAGATGAAGAAAAAAATTAATTAAAAACATTACAAAAGAGTAGTATACAAATAAATAACTAAAAACAGAGTGCAACTAGTAAAAATAATACAATATGCAATAATATGTAAAATTAAAAAAACATAACTGTACAAGATAAGTACTTATATTATGTTGGCTAGTTAAAAACCAATATATTGCTATTCATCTTTGCTTCTGACAAAAAAATCTCTATGTATCTCCTAATAGACCATTCGAACTATGGCTATGAAACTTTGCCAAGATATCCAAACTGGTCTGACCAGGGTTGCTGTTTTTTTCTGACTAGTATCGCTAAAGGAATTCCATCAAATTTCTGACAATCCTGGTAAATTTTCCATTGACTTTACAAGAGGTCATCACTGACAGCTCCCTGGCAACCAAACTATATACCTTAGCAACAACATTTTGGTATATGATAAAGACACGGGGGTTGGTTTATATAACATACAGTAACAAATGAAACATAATATGCTATTACCCCTCCATAGCAACCTGGCTGTTTACCATAGCAACCAAATTGGCATCTCAGTGTCTCAGCTAAGAAATATCATAGAGACATGGGAGTTGGTTTATATAGCTCATATTGGAATGGGGAACTTTTTCGTGTTTTCACTGACTCCTCTATAACATGAAAAAATTCTTCCTTGGCAACTATTTTGCTTTTAAAACACAAGGCACAACCTTTAGCCCTTCAATAAAAACAGAGAATTTTTTTCTATAAATTGCTCTCCCCGCCACCTACTGTCTTTCTGCTGCTTCAACACTTACAAATAACACATACAAAGTCGAGCAGAGCACCAAGACTGTCATCAAACCCAACTAATTTTGCAAGGGATGCATGCATTGCAGTTCTGATTGAGAGTGTGTGAGGCACGATGTGTGTGAATGAGTGTGTATCAGGTGCGTACACTCACATACTGTCCACCTCAGCTCCTGTCAGTCTATGTTCTTCACCCACCACTTCAGCGCTGGATGGCATAGCACTCCCTTAATTTCTGACATGGGCAAACACACACAGAAACACTCGAACATAGGCAGGTCACTCGTCCCAGCCACCGCACGTCTTGTCAGAACACATCCGACGCCACGCTGAATGGAGAGAGCTCTCACACACACACACACACACACACGCACACAAGCAGAGCCATGGCCAGAGCAGCTGTTAAGCTCCTCCGTTTGCTCACAAACGCACACACACACACGTGTGTCTCTTTCAGTCCGTGTTTAACCAGATATGATTCCGAGACCTAAGAAAAGCGGCTCGCTCTTGCTCAGTCCTCCGCTCGGAGCCGTACTGTGCAGCAGTTTCAAAGATTCAGGGTGTCATTGCTGCGCTTAAGCAAACTTTAAGCAAAACAGCCTGTTTGCTGAGCAACAGTAGAGCTTTGTGGTTTCCCTCACAGTTGACAGTAAGTTATGAGTCCTTTGTGAGCACAGGGGAAGGAAAACAGAGATCGGAATTTGGCAGGAAAATATAATACAAAATTATCCTGTCTGAGCAACCTGGACTCTCGCTTTCTATTTCCCTCTCTTTTGTGGAAACAATCAAGCATTGTTGAAGGAAAGAAAAGCAACTCTGACAGATGAAATACGGTGGGGGCCTCTTTTTGGAAAAACAGTAAACAAAGCACCATTCAGGGACAGGTCCTTTCTGTCACTTAGAAAGATACTTTTCTTCAAAGCTGCCGAAAGGATTCAACAAATCAAGTATGAAATCCCCCACAGTCCACTAGCTCTATACTGTACGCTGTATATGCTCAGGTTAACAAACAAGTGACCAAAGCGAATGAGCTTGGAGGGTACACAAAAGTAATAGCTAAAAAACTTTGTTCCAGACATGCCAAAAAAGGGACAATGGCCAATTATGAGGCGAAGTAATTTAGCCGCCAAAGAGCTGGAGAGAATGAACGGATGCATAAAAGGCTGAGGGCTATTCAAACCCTCGTCAGTGAGAACTGTATGCCTACAGTCTTCGGGCTAGAGCTCATGAGGTCATCGTTGGCAGCCGCTGCCCAGAAAAAACTTGGGCTGGTACAACTGCCGTTTGGACATCTGGAATGCGGGCACACAGTGGCCTGCTTTCTCCAGCCACTATCCACTATTTCCTTTCTTTTCCAAAAATAGGAAGACGTTTTTTCCATCGAATTGGAAAATCTGCAGTGTCTAATTAAAAGAAAGTTTGTTTTGTTCTCTTGTATTTTAAGCTTTAACCTTTAAAGCCTGTGGTTGAGTGTTTGTTTATTTTTTTATTACTTTACAATTTGCTCTAATAAATTCCCTTTAAAAAGTTTTTTGAGAGAATGCTTGATAGTTTTGTTTTTTTTAGTACAACCCCTGCTTATTTTTTCACAAGAATACAATTCTGCATTTTACTGCAAAAATTGAGAATGAACAGTTTTTATGTTTTTTAACAAAACTCCTAAGTTTGGAGACAAAATAAAAAAGTATAAATCCACCAAAAAAGCAAACACAAGTTTAAAGCAATGTTAATATTGTTGCAAAAAAACAAGCAAACCTCCCCTAAATCTTAAACACTGTTCCAAGCCTTTATTGTGCAATCCATCCCACATGTCTTGTACTTCAAAGCACATGCACAGAAGCAATCGGAAGCCACTCCACTCTTCCACTCTGATTTCCCAAGTTCAATGCCTACTTTTTTGAGAGGCTAGACGTGCACAGAATGTCACCAAATTCCCCACGCGTTTTTTCAGAGTTTGGAAAAAATGACGTCTGATTGGGGTTCGAAAAGTGGGTGTGGTAAAATGATTCTATAGTGCTAACTAACGTGTTTCAGCTCAGTTTGTTCATGAAATTTGGCACACATGCGTAGGGTCCCAAGAGTAAAATATTAGCAATATGGAATGTGTTATTTAGCAAAAACCTCTAAAAATGGCCAACTCTTGTTATGTCAAAGTTTAATAAACTCCTCCTGGAGAATGTATCTGTTCTCCTCCAAATTCCCTCAGTCGTATCTTAAGGCAAATAGGATGTTAAATTGCAAAGCTGTTTTGACTTCAATAAACTATGTACACGCGCCAGCCTCCAAAACTCAACATTTTGCCTTAAACATGAAGTTATTATAACTCAGCCACTCAACATCTGATCAATCACAAATTTACCAACTATGTTAACAGTCTGAACGGATTATTAATATAAACTCTCGATTAAAGCACCACCAGGTGGTCACATGAAAACCACATTTACGATGAGAAACTTATTCTTAATAATTTTGGGGCAGCACAGTGGCGCAGTGGGTAGCACTGTGGCCTTCCAGGTAGAAGGTTGTCGGTTTGAGGCTCGCCGGTGACCTTCCTGGAAGGAGTTTGCATGTTCTCCCTGTGCTTGCGTGGGTTTCCTCCAGGTGCTCCGGTTTCCCCCACAATCCCCAAAAACATGCGGATAGGTTTATTGAATAAGCTAAATTCCCCTTAGGTGTGCATGTGTGTGTGTGTATGTTGCCCTGTGATGGACTGGCGAACTGTCCAGGGTGTACCCCCGCCTCTCGCCCAATGTGTGCCGGATATAGGCACCGGCAGACCCCGTGACCCCGAAAGGGAATAAGCGGGAATGAAAATGAAATGAATGAAAATGAATAATAATTTTGACATACGAAAAAAGAATATTCGCCAAAACAATGACAGAAAATAACTAAATTATATTGCCACCTGGTGCTCACAACACTTTATGATGTTTTTTTTGTTTTTTTTTTTATTCTGTGTATTGTATTTCAACAATTCCCCCTTGAATACATCTCCTAAATAAGGATTGGTTGTAATTCGTAGTGCAACAAAAAGAGTGGCCATGGCGCCGGAGGTGTTTTAAGTTGTATTGTTTTTATCATTGCTGTTCTTTAACAGTGGACTTAAAAACTAGAGGGAACTGGAGAAAAGACAGATGATGTCGGAAAGAAAATATATATATATGAGCCACGCATTTGCTGCTCTGTAAAAGAAGCCTGGAGAACACTAGAGTCAGGCAGGACACATCTCGAGGATGTAAGATTAAGCCCTATTATGTTGGGGCAAGTGACATTGATTGCTGATTTAAACCTCAGAAACTAATTCATTCATCCCTGTTAAAGGGGAAGCATGGGCAACAGTGTGTGGCCACACTGACAGGTCGGACGAAGGCGGCTGAATAAAAACTCCAGCTAAACGAACGACTGGCACTCGTGTCTGTCAGGGGGTGGCTAGAGTTTCCTCTCATGACTGACAGCTGATACAGAAAAGAGAAAGAGAGGGTGTGAGGGAGAGTCCTTCCATCGATCTGTGTAATTGCCACAAAAATCTGAGTCAGTGAGTACATGAAGGGTGGATGTTTTAGCAACGCTAAGATGGAGAGGGGAAAAAAGTGGTAAAGTGAAAAACGAAACACTCTGAACCACGGCCTAATAAAAGCGGGAACTGACAAGCATGGCTGAACAGAAAAATGTGCAGTAGATTTGTACCCAGGCCAGAAAGCAGGCACATTACTGGATTAGCCGCTGACTGATACAGAAAATGTCTCACCCGTCTGCCATTAAATCTGACCAACGCACAAGCTCGCGTTTCAGATAAAACAGCACAGTAGTGTCTTAAAAATGTTCTTAGCTGGCTGGAAAAAATCCTGTATTACGAATGGCGGCCCTCCTCAGACAGAAGCATTGCGAAGGGGTGTCCCATTTGTAACCCGATCCGCACGGCAGCCGCAACCAATTTCAAATGAAGTGCAGACGTGTTTGCGAACACCTTTGTCTTTCTTTCCGACTTTCCATTCTACTTTTCCTGGCAAAGCTTTCAGAATGAAATCATTAACCAAAGAAAAGAAAATGCCCACAAGAGTGAGATGGGTGGTGTGTATCTGTCTCTGGCTGCTGTCCACTGCTTTTGGGTTTAGGCTCAGCCTCTGTTGTGGTTCTCCATCACCACAGCCGTCCCATTCAGTGCAGCAGGGACTCAGCTCTATGACTCGCCTGGGCCCCCATATGAAATAATCAAGTAATCTCAGCTCCGCTCCGCAGTTCATGAGCACTGCCTGCCAGGAGAACAAAGAGGCCTTTTGTACTGTTTAACGTGTGTGCGTGTGCGCGAGTT
This sequence comes from Danionella cerebrum, assembly GCA_007224835.1. Taxonomy (NCBI): domain Eukaryota; kingdom Metazoa; phylum Chordata; class Actinopteri; order Cypriniformes; family Danionidae; genus Danionella; species Danionella cerebrum. The sequence goes on along the minus strand of SRMA01025190.1, from coordinate 19,364 downwards.
CTCAATGCTAACTGTATAGATCATCAATCAAAAGCATATTACACAAATACACATTTTCAGCCATTTAGCAAAGGGTTCTTTTGGGAAGAGTGAGTGTGTGAGGAGTGAGCAAATTAACACCACTTCTGTTAGTCATCGCAGCGCTCAGAAAGTGAACGCATTTTTGAATGCGACATAGTTCTGAGAAGAGAAAACCAAAGAACAAAAGGCAATGTCTATGTGACAGAGAGGAGGTGAATGACCCATGCACGGTGAAAATAAAAAAAATAGAGAGAGAGACCGTCGCATCAAGTCCTTGGTATCTTTATCTGGCACTGAGAGACTTGAATAAGCAAAGCAAACACAGCGAAAGTAAATAGGTTGTGAAGGCCGGACAAATATTTGATAAGCCGATAGGTATTGTGGCAGTGTGGATCGTGTGGATCACAGGTCTTCTCTCCCCTCCTCCCCGGCATCCCAGCAGATGTGTCTTTCACAGCCCGCAGAGTGTTGAACCAATCCGCAAACAATAGCTAGCCACTGACAAAGGTCAGCTTTCGCAATCTGTGTGCTATCAAAGGCTGGAAAAACAGTGAACGTGCGGTTAGCCCGTGCTCCATGCACGTTGCAAGGCTGAATCTGTGTCTGTGTGTTTTACCCCTCAATACAATGCTACTTGAGACTTCCTAATAAGCCAATTACACAAGTTTAAGTCACCTCTTTGACCTCCCGTTAAGCTAACAGTTGGTGTAAACAAGTGAAATCCTATTAACCTAATAATATACGCGGAACCAGGCGGCAGAGCCAATAGTTTAGCCACTAAAGGCTCTCAGAGTTTTAAATACAACAGTGGCCATCAGCTTTGTGCTCTCGAACAAGGTCATAAGTTAATCCGCAGCGGTTATTAGAGTACTTGTCAGAATGGATGTGCTAATTTAGCTAGCCTACATTAAGCCTCTCAGCTAAGATACCTAAAAACAAACAAGTCTCCAGTCATTACATTAACACACGCGTAAGGCTGTAAATTACTGAAAAGAACACCAATTAAGGCTTTAAAAGCTTCATAATGCAGCAGTTACAAAGAAAACTAGCATCTCTCGCTAACAACTTAGCATTGTGTTTGATGAGCTTGTTTCATTTAATGTGGCAGCACTTCACTTTCTAACTGTTCCTCTTATGATCACAGAGGGAAAAACTAACTTGGGATTTATTTTTTATGCATTCCACTTCCAAGTGTTTGCTCTTGAAATCAAGAGCTGCATTATTCATAAAAGTGCTGCATTTTAAAAGCAACAAACAACGCATTTTATGCAGGGTTAATGAAAGCATAATGCGCGGAGATGCTCCATCGGTTTTGTTCTGATCCCACCTAAGAGAGACAGTTTCGGGATGAATATTTAACCATAGACCATTTAGCCAGATACACGTTAGGCATTTGGGGAGACTTTGATTGTGTATACGCATGGAAAACATTCCCACTAGGAGCCCTTTCATAAAAGACGATGAATAAGTGATATTCATAGCACTTTGTTCTTTCACTCTGTGTGCTGTTTAATTCATTTGACTATAATACTTTAGAGCTGGAGGCTTAACTGTATTAAAAAAAAAAAAAACATGCTGCAGGTTTGTCATGTGGCTGTTTTTTCAAACATCTTCCAATGTTCTTGAATGAAAACTATTAAAATGTACTCGATATCTCACAATTTGAAGACTAAAAGTTTTCAAACTTTAATTTCCAATCCCCACCCCCTCCTTTAAAATTCCAGCATTATCAGCATTAACTGCTCATAGCTTAAAGGGAAAAAAAGAGTAAAAAAAAAAACCCCGAAAACACTTATGACTGACAGGTTAGGTAATTTAATGCTACCACTTCACTGGGCTCCCCACTTATAAAACACAGAGTAGCTCTTGGCCAGTTAGTGAGCATCTGTCTGTCTCTGAACCTCCGTGTCATGTGGTATGTCACATTATGAGCTCAGGAGTCAAGTGTAGATTACAGCGCTCTGTAGCACCCTTGCTATTAAACCGTTGGGAGAGCAGCTTGACGTGCTAGGTGAGAGGAGGTGTGTTTATGTCATGTAGTGGACCCGGAGGCTTAGGATTGGAGACCAACAGATATGTAAAGCACTCACTTTTCAAATTCTCCCAGTCAATATACAAATACATTAAACTGTGAACTCTGGCTTCGTTCCATGGGCCGTTTAATAAAGCCGATGAGTGCCATTTGGGGGAAAGAATAATACCTTGTAGTGAGCAATTCACAACCTCCCAACGGAGACCTCATTGTGTATTTACAGTAAAACCGCTGGCAACAATGCATCATCAGCTGAGCGGGTCAGAAAGCAAACCGTAAAATCTCCTCTACATGCAACTCGCACAGAGGTGCACTCGGGGAATAAAACAAAAGCATCATAATGCGATCGCGGAGGTCTTAATTGAGTTCGCCCCTTTCAAGCGTGCTATTATTTGTAGCTAATGGTATCCGCTGGCCCTCTCTCATTACTTGAGTGGGTCTTGAACAAGCCTCTAGTTTGATACAGTTAGAGTTAATGCACTATGAGCAGATACACAGCCAGTCATCAGCGATCTGCATATTCAATAACTTCCGTAATTACAGCCACAATTCATCAGATCCAATCTGATTGCAGAGGGAAGAGGAGAGAGAGAATTCCTGGAGGACACAATCTAATCAGAAAACTAACATGATAATTGAAATCTAAATTGAAAGGAATGGCGAAGCATGTGCTACTGTGTTAGAGGGGAAGAAAAGACGCTGTTTGAGAGGATCAGTGAATCACCAGGGGGCAGTTATCTTAAACTTTAGTGAGGTCGACTATGTAAAGGCCAATCATGAGCCGTATGAAGAACAATATATAGAGTAACAAAAATATAGCCATCCGTGGGTTATATTTACAAAACAAGTTTATCTGAGCAGCTTTATATGATAGCGTCACAGTAATATAAACATACCACCAACAGCATAACTCATCAACATCAGCTTCTTCCACATACAAACCGTTTTGTAATCACAATATAACTATAATACTGGATTAATTTAGTCTAAAGATCCAACTATAGAATACAAAAATGAATGTTTGCAGCTAGTGTCCCCAAATGGCATGCATTTTAACTTTTAAAACCCAACACAGTTAAAGATTGTACAGCTGATAATGGCTCAATTTTTAATACATTTTTAAATTATAATTATAACTGTTTTACTTTTAAAATAATAGAATGATAAATCCATTTACTGTGTTATTATAAAACCTTAATCAATCAATCGTATCATGAAATGGTGAAACTGTACTAATATTATAGCGACACGCCTCCACATCCGTCTTTATTTTCCAATCTCTCTTTCAACCAAAGTCATTGAGCAAAGGAGAGAGCTTAACAAATCCACTGGGCTTCTCCTCAGCCTTAGATAACAGTTACTCTGTAATGCCAAATTCATTAACCTGTGCTGCTTCTAAAGTGCCCCTGACCATAAATTAGGTTAATGTGACCAGATATATTCCTCTGCTAATAGAGGATATAAAATAAAAGACGGACAGGGAATGTAGATCTTAAACATACTGTCCCTGACAAAGCATCCTAATGGACTTTTGTTCCTGGACAAATGTTTTTTGAAGGACAGATAATTGACCAACTGCTAAAGCCTGCCCACCACCCAAAAGATGTTGTTTGGGAACAAAATGAAGGGGTTTGGTTGACACAAACTCTAATGTTAGCACAATCCTCCTATTATCCTTGGGGTCATTATTGCTTCAGATTGTTTTCCTTAGCTGTATAAAACATAAGAAATATTTTTTTTAAACATCAACAATTGAACGAATGAAACACAACACCTGTAGTATTGCAAGAACCACTGAATGTTAACATGATATGGGGGAGGGGGAATCCTAATTCTCATGATAACTTTTCGCATGTTTTTTGTGGGAGGGGAAAACATAAATAACATGGTTTACAGGGGAGGTGCAACACTATAAAAGCTTGTTCAGAAGCTTTCTAAACAATTTTCTTTGTGCTTCGTGGCTCTCTTTTCTGTCAGTGAGATTTGTCACAGGTTTTTGACAGTAAAATGTGGATGAGATAGAGTGTAATTTGTTTAACCTGATTATGAGGCATCCTCCTCAGAATAGAGTGAGACTCCTAGTTGTGACCCTTGTGTTGTCTCTCAACCACCAGCAGAAACATCACCTTCCAAAAATGGAAAATTATTATGGATCCCCTCCCCACTTGAATGACAGGGTAGACTTAGTGCTGCTAATGTCATCAAAATGGTTCCAGGGCCCAACAGATATGCTGTCAATCATGATCAAGACATAAAATGAGCATTGAAGCATTTTTACAAGACACTAACATTTATCAAAAAAAAAAAATCACAATCTGGTGATTTTAAATTGCTAGGGTCAAATTGACTCCAGTGTAAAAAAGTTATTTGTGGATTTTGGAGTAATAGGCAGGTTAAACTAGATAACAAAAAACTCTCTCAGAACATATCTCCTGGAAGTTATTATTACCGAGTTATTCTCAACTTCCAAACTCCTGAAGATGACTTAGCCTCTTTGCCGTAGGAAATCTGGCAAGAGTTGTACCATTCTTGATGATAGAAACAAAAAAAAACAGCTGATAACTCTGGATTCTCTCATATTTAATAATGTGGTTTATGTAATATCTAACGAAAGATAAAGCTCCTGTAGAATAAAAGTTGGTGTAAAGTTGAAAAAAATAACTGAATGTATTTTAAACTGGGAGCAAAATGTGTTAATGAGGATATTTATAGAAACTTTACAATAATGTTATTCGTGGATATGCAATTGTTCATGTTGGACAACTCTATTAAGAGAAAACGAGAGATTTTTAGTGAAGGGAGGAAAACTGCTAATGCTGTAGTTATCAGCAGAACAATGTGCCAGGAACAATCAGAGCCGGCAGAAACCTGTTCTCCCCCTGCTCTATATCACTGCACTGGGGATTGGATGACTGGAGGCTTTCCAAAAAGCATCCTTTAATTTGAAAATGTTGTTTTCTTTCAGATTTAAAAAAACCATCTTGCTAGCACGTTTTCAGTGTCAGCTTGAGAACTATTATATTTCATTCTTCCCCTAATTTCTTTGTCAAGCTACTATCCCTGTGTTTATTTCAACTGGGCAACGGAGGGAATATTTATGCAATAACGCTCCCTGCCTGAAGATGGCATTTACGGTTTAACAGATTCACTCTGCACCACATAGGGAACCAGGAAAGAAGAAGACAACTACAGAAACTAAATGAACACATACAAAAATCATGGATGTTGAGCCGTTTATACTTATTGGTGGCTAATCATAGGGACAAAAATGTAGAGAAACGAGAAGATTTGTGGCGCGCTACTTCTTTCCTGCTTCTTGTTCGCTTAGTTGCTATGAAAATGTGGGATGAGCTCAATCGAGAAGCTTTCATTGGTCGTTCTCCTTTAGAAAGACAGATCTGCTATGGCAAGCCGAAACTCTTAATTTGTTATCAGCCCTTGTTCGGTCAGATGAGTGAGCTCCAGTTGGCGTCTGTGGTTTTCGATCGATACATGAACAAATCTTCGGATCGGTGTGTAGAGGCCTTGAAACTAGAACAGCAAACGAATGGGGTTTTGAAGGAATTCCCTGTCTTTCTAAGTATTTCACCAGATCCTAGTATCGTGGATCTGTGACTAAGCACCGCCGAGTAAAGGGCTAGGAGGGATAGCTTGTGTGGTAGGAGGGTTGATAACTACTCCTGAAATTTGTTATACAAATGTCCCAAGTTGGGACACCTTAGTATCCAATAAGAAGGTTCCCATTACTGCTCTTGTTTGGGAAGACGTCATCATAGTAGCTAGTTGCTGTCCTGAAACCAAGCAGTTTTACCAAAGAGCCGACTAGGCCAGAATTCAACTTTGTCATAAAAACGGCCTTGTCCTTTCAGAATAGTTCGCTTTCAATCAAAGGAGGTAAGAAACACAAGTCCATTGTTCATCTCGCAGATGGAACCTTGAGTTACTACAGCAACGGCTCTAATCCCTCTTTTTACCACCTTTCTTTATGTTATTGGCCCATCAAGTGGTACCTTTTAACTCAGGAGCTGGAGGGGCCAGCGGCGGCGCTCCCTCTGTCTAATTAGCTGTGATTCTTGCAGCACAGTTCATGATGAGCTAATCGAACATTTGCAGGATAATGACATACAGGGAGCAGCTATTCCTTCTCCTGAGGCCCTTCTTGAAGAATAACGATCATGATTGTGTTGTGGAAGAGCGGACTTTTAAACACCGTACAACAGAGGAGGTAATTGTGCTGGCGTTGTCTACAGAATTACCAAGCTATTGTTGGTGACTTGAAAAATAAAGGAGCAGAGAATGCGTGCAACGGTGATTGGTCCATGCCGGACCTAGCTGAATTGTGTGGCAAAGAAGGTCCTTGATGGAATAGGCTCGGATGAAGACAACTGTCTGGGTTTTTCTTTATCTGTGTGTCTGGGCCTCTTTCTCTCACTGTTTAAATAACCACCAATCCGCATTAGACTGCCACTATTCATATAATGAATGGAGCAAGGCCAAAGAAGAACATCTTTTAGGCACAGGGGGCTTAGGTAGCCTCCATGTGCTAAACCCCATGAAGATCAGAAAGTGTTTACACAGAATTATCTCTGTGTATCTTAGTTTCAATAAAAAATGACCCAGGCATTCTACATTAAAGCAAGAAATAAGCCGTGCATGAAACTTTGCAGCTCGACTGTCACAAAAATAAGGCTCTTAAGCCAAAAGCAAACAGATCAGCGACTGATGGATATAAACAAAATAACTAACCATAGAGAATAATATCAATTAATCATTAGCATGCATGGCAAATGAGTGACAGTCCAGAAGTGCTGGAATCTGATTAAATCACAGCACATTAAATACTTAAGAGGTTTTATTTACAGATTTTATTCCCCGAGATTTGAATCTAGGTCAATTTAGAAGTGAAAGTTTGAGCCAAGTTAAAAATCTCAGTCAGTCAGTTGAGGCTCTGACTGGTGTGAGATCAGCTCTTTGTTTGCGAGGGGAGAGGGAAATGGTAAGTGGGCCCCTTTGCCTAGTCAACCTTCAGTGTGCTTCATTTATCTTCATCTTGTTAGAGTAAATTAATTAACAATCTTGCTGTTACACACTTTCTCCTTTGATTACATCAAATAATGCCAGAGATGGAGGACGAGGTCTTCTCCTCTGGGATTAGCTGCTGGAGACATCTCTGTCTCCTTTCCTAACTCGGATTCTCAGCTAATTCTTTAGTCGAATCTTAAGCAAAACTTCCTTGCCATCAATTATATATAAAAAAAGATGTCAGTGTCCATTATGTGAGTCAATGAAAGTAATTTCATGCAGCGCCTTATAAAAATGAATGTCTTATTGAAAAACTAGCATTAATGATTCACTGTTTTTCACTGGAAATGAACACGTCAATGCCAGTCCGCTTATGTTAGTATTTCAGGGATTTATTATGTATAGGAAGCCAATTAAATACAAGAAAGAATCCAGATTCTTATTTAAAAGCATATATCGTCCGATTGTCTGCATTAAACACACTCAGATTGGTCAGAATAAAATGACCTTTCGTAGAATTTGTTCTTAGCACATAATCAGAAGATAACTGAAACGAGAATTAACCAATTTATCACTTTATATATAATGTGTTAGACCAGGTATATTTTCCGCACTGAGCTTAATCACATAATTACTGAGAAAAGGAGCAAAGGGAAAGTGTAAGCTTCAGAAGCTTGCTCTATATTCCCTCACACCTCCTTTGTAGGAAGGATTTCCCATTTCCTCCTGAAGGATTAGTGAGGAAGTGATAAAGTGTCACCGCCTGTCCTCTTTTAACCTGTTGAACTGCCCTCTTCCTTCTTGCCGCTACAGGTGGCTGTGCATAAAGACAATCCTACGTACTGTACAAGGCTGGGAGATAAAGGCAGTGAGCTGACAATAATCCAGCATGCTCAACCAGATCCTTCTGCCAACGGCAATACAAGTGGGTCACATGCCTGCCAACAAATTCATCAGCTGTAGGAATGCTGGAGAGATGAAGAATCGGAAGGGTAATTCTTGATCACTGTAAATGTACACAGTGCTTTTACTCTCCATAGGGCTAAACTCTACTTAAAGTACTCAAAAATGCATCCCCCTGGTATAAAAGAGGTAACATAACCCTGAAAACACATCAAATTCACAATATTAAAAAAAAATAACCTATGACGAATGTTAACACACTTCAGTTTTGTCTTCATTTAAGGCATCCATTTTTTTTCTCGTTTGGGGAGACAAATAGATTTGGGTGTCATCAGTATTACTATGGTATGCTTTTGGGGGATCCTTTGACCCACTGGGAGCATGTTCTGGTTAAATATAGTAGTGGGCCAATGATTGAGCCTTGAGGGACTCCACATGACACTGCAGTCCACTTCTATGTTCACATAGAAACCTCTTCCCTTTTAGTAAGTCTCTGAAAGACCAACATAGTTTTCTAGTCTATTGAGAAGGATTTGGTGGTCGACCTAGTCGAAATTAGTGCTCAAATCAAGTCACTTTTTCTGAATCGTACATTTTTTTAAATGATCTCATTTCTGTATTCCGTTTGTACTTGGTGTATTAGTGTATACTACGGGCTGTAAAAAATTGCCTTCAAGGACAATAAAGTATTCTAATATGTTTGATACTAACTAATCGTAATATTTATGTATATTTGCAGTAGCGCCACTACATGCAAAGTACGCAGTCTCCATAAGGCACCCACTGCCAGAGGGGTGCACCATTATTCCGTCTGCTCTGAAGGAAAATTCATTTATTTTCCTGCCCGCTTATCCCCTTTCGGGGTCATGGGGGTCTGCTAGGGATCTCCAGCCCATTGCAAGGGGAATTTAGATTATTCAATTAACCAAACTGCATGTTTTTGGGATTGTGGGGGGAACTGGAGTACCTGGGGGAAACCCACATAAGCACAGGGAGAACATTCAAACTCCTTCCAGGAAGGTCACCGGCGAGCCTCGAACCGACAACCTTCTATCTGGACCTTCACATCAACCTTCACTACCGTGCCGCCCAGACAGAAAACTAATAATAATATTAATAGTGATGTTTTAATAATAAATGACTTGTTATACGCATATATCTGTGTGTATGTTGAATAATTTGAAATAATAGAGTTATAAACTCGAGCTGAATAGAGCAATGGGTGCACTTGTGTGTTGGGCACATTTTTAGGTTTTCAATGCGTTCAATAATCTCTACATCACTACACTAAGTATTATTGATTGTTAGAATCTAAATAAAAGAAAAATTTTGCTAAAGCATTTAGTTATTGCATCTTGAACTTGGATTTTTTCGGGGAGAACGCATTTAGTGTTGGGCATATTCGCATTTTGGAGGTTATTTTTCTCATTTTCTCTTATGAAAAACTCTCTACATCATTATTGTAAGTTTTATTTACTGTCAGAATCCAAATAATGAGAATATTTCACTGTAGCATTTTTGAGTTAATCCACCCTGAACATTAAAAAAAAACGCATTTAATGAAATTAAATGCACGTTTAGTGTTAACCATTCAGTCAACAGCGCCACTATATACTTGTATTTATTCTGGCAAATTAGCTTCTGTTAATATCAATAACTAATTCATTATTGAAGGGAAAGGATAAAAATGCTTGTTTGATTTCAATGAATTTGTTGACCTTTTGAAAAAAAAAAGAAATCAAACGGGATTCATTAGCTTTAGGAAAGTTTGGCTGACAGCAGCTTTGAAGGGCAGATGTTGCTACTGCTGTTCTTAATGAGAGATCACTAATTAGGCTCGCTAGCAATTCAAGTATGGGGAGCACCGAGAGAAGAGCCAGTAGCGAACACTCGCGCTGTTATTTACTTCCTCTGTGCAGTGGCACACAGACACGCAGTTCTTAATTAGAATCACAGGAAGGGGAAGGGATAGCGGCGTCCTAACTCGTTTTCACTGCTGTTATAACACACACACACACACACAAAACAAACAGGAAATGGGGAAAATCACAAACTAAGCACCGTCCTGCTCCGAGTGATCAGTAAGAGGTGACACAAAAGTGCATGCAGTAAAGGTAGGGAAACATGTCTATCATTCTCTGACTGGCAGGGGCTATGCATGAGGAGGGGGATGCTTCAGGTCGGAAGGGAGTGTGAAGTGGGTTACACTTCTGAAGTAAAGTTTGCACACGTACGCTCAAACACAGACAACACATCAGTCGGCTAATGCTAGGTGGTGTGACATCGGACCCCCGTGTGGCAACAACAGAGAAACTAAAGCGACTAACCTCAGTAAAAAGCTGCTACGCAGAAAGCCCTCCATGTTCAGCATTTGGGTTCTGTGGCAGGAGAAATACACAGAGAGCCATTGTAACTGAGGGAACACAAGTTAGCATGGCAACTTTAAAACAGTAACAGAGGGAAAAACAGACAAAACCACCAACACATCCTCCACTGTCCATGAAACATTTCTGTGTTCAAACCCAAACGCTAGAACAAAGATGTAGCACTCCCCGCGGCTCCTAATAGCTTTTCGTGCGTCTTTTAGGAGAAACAGACCTTTGTCATTAGAGTGCATGGTTTTCCAGTCCCATTTGTGATGATATGTTATCGTATGACAGTGGTTCCTGGTGCTGCTCCTCCCAAAGCAGCATGTGGTGGTCCAGCTGTGGAGCATGTGTGGCAGGCCTGCTGCGGCTTTTAGAAGCTGGACCACAGGGACCCACATGGGACCGAGTCAAAGCCAGTGCTGGGACGAGGCGGGAGGATGTGGTCATGATAGCACCACGCACACAAGCCACAGAGTTAAGAGCACATGTTTGGAAACGGTCTCCAAAGGGTTTCCATTAGTCTCAGACATTGGTCTTTACGAGATATAGATACACATATGACACATAAAGATCGACCAGTTAAGCAAACTGTTGTGCGAGGGTCAGTGTTATCGTGTAAATTCTATGCTGCAGAACAGAAATGAAATACTATCCTTTCTGTTAAAACCATCTTAGCTAAATCCAAAATAAACAGTATATAAACAAAAATATATATATTAACACTCTCTTTTTCACATTTCATCATTTTAAATGGGACAAATCAAGTATTCTGCCTTCTAAGCACTTGTTTTTAGTGACATGACTGCGATTTCCCCCTCGCCTCTCCCGCCCCTCGGCTTTTCTGTCACTGGAGAGTTGATCTGCTGTGGATGCAGTGAGGTCAGAGAACCCCAAGGACACTGTGCCTTTCATGGAGGCCAGCACTTAGCGAGCGAGAGGACCTGTTGGAACCCCAGAGACTTTTCTCGCAGTCATGCGTCTGAAACAGACTGTTTTCGACCATGGCTGCTCTGCATCCTCACATAGTACCCAAGTGCTGCCACAGCAGTGACAACGCGAGAAAACAACAGTAAAAATGCAACAGAAGCAGTCAAGCGTGTCTCCTCACCATTCTGAGAGAGTGTTAAAAACACCCACTTGCACTCCCTCGCTTGCTCTCTCTCATTGGGGTGGTTGCAAGAAGCAGGCTAAACATACAGATGCTGACATCATCTGTCTTTTTTGGATTTAAAAGTAGTTTGATTGTGTCGGGGTCTTTTATTTCATTTAATGCTATTATGTTAGCTTGGCCATTCAAACTTTGCCAAGACATCCAGACAGGTCTGACTTGGGTTGCTTTATCTTTTAGGCTTGTACCACTAAAGGAATTTTGGAAAACTGGGAACTTTTTACATCGCCTCAACATGGGGTGAAATTTGAGAACCTCAAAGCAACTTCATACAGACCACACGTGTGAAGGGCATCAGTCTAGGCAAGAACATACCAACCAGTGTGCAAAAGTATTTGAACTATAGTATTTGAACTCTAAGCTCTAGAAAAATTTAAATAAATAGAAAACGGCAATGGTAAAAATGTGTAACATCATTGACACCTCCCTAGCAACCAAACTGTTTACCCCAGTAACCAGGTTTTCTGGACCATATCTCATCTTTGGTAAATGATAAAGACATGGGGGTTGGTTTATGACAAAGGGAACATTATTTTATGTCACTGACCCCTCAAGGAAAATCCTAGAGACATGGGGGTAGGTTTATATAATGGGGAACTTTTATGATGTCAGTGACTCCTCCATTGCAACCAGAAATCCTACCTTGGCAACCATTCCATTTTGCCTAAAAAATTACTTTTAAATGACACTTTTATAAGCCAAATTAAATGTTTGTGCTTTAGACCTCTAGTTTTAGTTAATCTACTCATTAATATTGGAATTAGTTGGTATTGTGCATGTTAAACCTAAACTCAAAACTTTAGTGGACACGGATAATCCGTTTGAGCAGGCAAACCCAACTTGATTTGAGATTGATCGGATTCTGCAAAACCTTTTAATTTAAAACAATATCATTCTTGTAAATATCAAATATGATTAAATACGGTGCAGCAGACATGTATGCACGGTTCCAATCCCGAACCCTTCCTCCTATCTCTACCCACTTCTCTTCCTTTCTGTTCAAAATGAAGACATGTAAATTAAAAAGAAGAAATAACTATCTTAGAAAAGTGAAATAGTGAACTATCTAAGAGTTCAAGTGAAAATAATAATATTGAAAATAAAAAGCACAAAAAAATTTAAATTTTAAATAATAATTAATTCATTGGTATATTTTATATAAGAGGTAAAATAATTATTCTCAAAAAGTTATTTGAAGTAAATCTCTTCACAATAATTTTCTTGTTGATAGTTTTAAGTTAAATAAATATTGATAAAATGATTTGTTACTTAAAATTATTTGTTAATAAATGAAATGAAATTAAATGAGTCAGTATGATGCTATTAATATGAAATCTAATTATTCCGATATAAACAAACATGTAAATAAATAAATAAAAAAATATATGAAAAGTAAACAAAAACAAGACAAATTCAATAAAAAGATTATATCCATTATTCTATTAAAAAGAACAGGGGATTTCCTCAAAATGTGTTCTTAAAGGAGGTTTCATCAGTGAAACAGATGCACTCGGTTATTTGTTTCGATTTTCATTTTACTAGCTCCAACAGTGCCTAAATTCAATAGTTCGGAGCGTTGTTTCAGCATAACGTAAAGAAATAAACAAACAGAGAAGTGAGGCTTAAAGTGGAGCAGACTCGTTTCGAGGGCAACTGATGGTAAAATAAGAAACAGAGAAGATCAACATCAGTGTTAAGTCGAGCTCCATGCGTCTATTTCTCCAAAGAGCCCAAGATCTGCCAAAAACCGCTTCTACCCGAGCAAAGTCTCCCACCATCTGTAACAAATGTGCTGTATTAAAATAGTTCCATATGGACAGCATGCCCCCACTATTAACGCGGCTTCTGTACGGCCCCCCGCACTAACGCAGTCCACATTTCAAACTTTCTGTCAAATTGACTAGCTCACTTTATGTAGTGCTATGGAAAGTGGGTGGGCTTGGGCACCGGGATGGAGATCCTAGAGATTCTGTGACTTAATGCAATCACTGATCTGCTCTATCGATGTTCAAACTGTGATCCAAACACAGAGAGAACAGTCAACTTCATTCAAACGCTCACAAAAACATTTCAACCAATTTTATTCCGTGAATTAGATGACTTATTTTTACAACATGTTCCTTATAACACCCTGTACTGTGTTGGATGAGGCACATTCATCCACTCATTACATTTTAATGTGGAGTCTTTCTGTGACAAACATAAAATCAAGTGGGTCTCAACTTAAAAGAATAATTAAATATCGATTTTCTTTCAAAATGTTTCCCTTTTTTTGAGAAAGCCACAATTTGGTTACAGGCTTTAGAGGACAGTCTGGGCAGAAAATAAAAGACGTTTGAACATAAATTCTAACATAAAGTTCGCAAAACTCCAAATTTTAAGGCAACCTGCTGTTAAAGGTGTTAGACTTTGGTGGACAACTTGAACTTCTGAGCATTTTGGGGGGGGGGAAACAACTTTAATTGGCTCTTTGTTTAATTTTACACTAAAGAAAGAAGGTCAGCACAAATTTCTTGACTTTTTATATCAAAACTGTGAATTACGTACGACGAAAGTCTCTAAGCTGTTCTCCTCCAAGACCATTCAATCCAAGCGGGTCTGACTCGGGTTGCTTTTTCTTTTCAGACTGGTACCCCTAAGAGAAATGCTGGGAAATGCTCCATTGACTTTACATTGGGTCAAACCACACTAATCACTGTGCAAAAGTATTTGAATCCTAGGCTTTAGAAGGGGTTACATTTTTACAATTGAAAAGGATTAAAAAGGCTATGAATCATAAATGTGGCTCCCTGGCAACCAAACTGTTTACCCTAGCGACCAACATTTCTGAAAACTATCACACCTTTGGTATATGATAGAGGCATGGGGGTTTGTTTACAGAACTTATTGTGACAACTATAAGTCGGCTACTATGACAATATGGCAACTAAACCAGTGGCAACTAAACTTTTTACCCTAGTAACCAAATCAGCATATCTACATCTACGCTTCAAAAATGCTAGGGACATGAGACTTAGTATAAATCAGTTTTAGTGAGAACTTTTTAATGACATCATTGATTCTTCCATAGCAACACGATTGTTTCACCTAGCAACCAAACGTAAATATCTATAGCTCAGCTAAGAAAAATCAGTTTATAGTTATTGTGGTCACAAGGGGTACACTGTTACAACAGTTTAAAGATGGATTCCAAACTCAAAGAATTGATTACCGTTGCTTTGAAATTATAAGTTTTACCAGCTTCATTGCAGTTTGGAAGAAGTCAAATTGATTGTTTGTATCATAAAATAAATCTTAATTTAGAGCTCTTTCTAAATAAAGTATCTCTTAACTCCGCTAAACTCATAGAAAAACCACAGTGTCCAGAGAGAAGAAAGCAAGAAATCGAATTGAATTTAGCAAAAACAATCTTTATCTTCATTATCTTCAACGGGCGACAAATAAGCCAAATGAAATGATCCCTATGAGTCACAAAAGGTGCGAAAAGGTTTTGACAGTTCAGGGAACAAGAGGGATAAACCTCCATCCACAGATCCAAAACCATCTCATGGGGGTGTTCCTGTGGCACGAGCACACACACATACACACACACACACACACACACACACACTCTCACCTCCATTACAAAAGTAGCCATGAGAGAGAGAGAGAGAGAGAGAGAGAAAGAGGGGTTTCCCTAGCCCATACCCCTTTAAATACACTCTGACTAACGTGTCCTATCTCTTACTCACAAGTGCACACCCCCCTGATGAGTCGTGAATTAATTTGCGCGGAGCACCCCAACATTAGGAAGGTGTGTTGAAAGGTGTCTGCTCATGTTTTAAATTAAACGCACTACTGGTCAGCATTAGCACCTCGATGCCCGTCGAGGCTGCACGTCTGCCGCTGACACTTATCAGCGAGAGAGAGAGAAAGAGAGGTTGGATTTGCCTGTTCACACTGGAATAATTAGAACATGTCAGGAAGAATTAATTTCCTCATTTTTCAAAAGGATACACAGAAATTACCATGTTATTATATGACAGGGTGCCTGGGAGGATTGTATTAAATTTGATTTCCAGCGCAGCCCACACAACAAATTAAAGTCATAAATAAGATGGAAAGAAGCGGTGCACAGAGCATATGTTTATGGCAATAAGGGAAGCCAGGGGACCAGAAAGAACTATCTTCATTTCGTTTTATTTAAATCAAGCCGACACTCTGTGTCTGAATGACAGCACTGGCTAATGAGGGCTCAGGGTCTCTTTTATATTAGCAAAGACACACAGCCACTTAGGGGGTTAGACGGCATGCACCTTTCCTGTGCTGTTCTAGCGACTGAGGATCTCCCTCCTCTAATGGACACATTACTAAACACACTAGCTTTGGGAACGGTGAGGACTCTTAACTTACAGCAGTGGAACAAATCAATTAACTACATCAAGCCCTTGTGGGTTTCCTGCTCTTATGCTTTTTTCAGACTCAATAATGTGAAGGTGTCACAACAAACTTATGTGAGTTTGTTTCCAAAACGGAATGTTAAATTTAGAAAAAAAAGCTGCTTTCTTCCTAAAGAAAGGGTTGTGCTTTCTAAGTACAAAACCTGTGATATGGCTTGTGTTTTTCAAAGTTCTGGCATATAGAAAGCACAATGGCACAAAAAACATACAAAGTATAAAATTTAGAAAACCTTTGGCTGATTTATTTATTTATTTGTTTGTATATTTTTTTTATTATTTGACCTTATCTTTGCTTTTGTGGGGAAGGGGAGGGGGTTATGAATTGTAGTTTTGCCCTAATACTTATAATTATTGTGTAGAAAATGCAGCAAAAAGCCACAGACTTCAAAGGGTTAACATTAAAAATCCCAATTTCAAAAATACTTCCTTTGTTTACACAAAATATTATAGATCCATGATCTGTTACCTATAAAATGCCATAATTTCATTTCATTACTATATAGGTTTTTTATAGTCTCTAAAAACGCAACAATTAATTATTGATTTATAATTATGGCAGGTCTCAAACTTAATGAAAGGGGAAGGCTACATTAAGCTTCTGCTAGATTCAAAATGACATTCAAATGATTGATTGATTGATGCAGAGTTTATTAACAATATTACTAACAATATTACTTTGAACGAACCAGATGAACTCAGCTATTGCTGCAAAGTGAGCAAGCTGAGACTGTTGGTATGTTTCCAGCGCTAGATTGTTAGCGCCAATATCACCAGATTGTTTTACTACCAAAGCACCTTAACAGAAACGGATTACTTAAAAAAAAGTGAAAAAAAGCTAAAAAAAAAGCCAAACAAATGTAGGAAAAGCTCCATTAGATGCACTGAGAGTAAAGGGAAGGGAACTTTCTAGGAGAATCTTCCTGGAGTATTCCAAGGAACTTCTGTGGATGTCATGTTTAATATGTGCAGGTGACCTCAGCCTTGTTGCCATCTTCATGAACAAAAATGTTGATAACAAGATGCACTCAGCTATTTAGATCTAAAAATATCGCCAATCTTACAGAGAGGCATGTATTAGCAATCCACAAACGAAAAAATAGGATAAAACGAGATACGTCAATCAGATCAACCCAACAACGAAATGCACACCGTTTCTAATCAAGTTTGAGAAGCCGCCCTGACTCCAAAACAACAGAACAAACCCTCTTTTCACATATGCTTCTGCAGGTGGTCAGCCAACATAATATCGCAAGTTCTTCTGTCCTTAATGCAATTGGACTGAAAATGAAAAAAGAACTTTGGCTTAATTGGTTTGCCATGGATGCAAAAAAAAATCTTAATTAAATACAAAATGCTTAATACTAATACAAAACTGTAAATGGAAGAAAACACCAAATGAAGTGAATACATTTGTTTGTTTGTGTGCACATGTATGTGACTTTTTAAGTAAAATTAAAGAAAAATTATAAAATGAAGTCAAGTAAAATTATCATTAAATTATTATTAAAGTTGGTTGGTAGAACTGTTCATTTCACAAGTATTTAAAAACTACATTTATTATACTTTTTATGGAAATATTATATGTGAATAAAATAAATTTTATGAAATAATAAAGTGCACTTTTATCTGATAAAGGGTTCATTTAAAGTGCATCATTATGTTTTATTTACACCATTTATCAATATTAGACACATTAAAGTAGGTCTATTTATTACTATTTTTAACAATACACTTAAGAGTTTTATATTTAATTTATCCATGCATCACGGTCACAGCTTTGGTTTCCCTAAGTGCCTCGAGACGACTTGAGCTTTTCCTACAGAGGAAAATGTGCTGTAAATCTTCGATAATGTGTATTAGCTTATTACAATGCACCGAGGCAGTGCGATACAGAGGGAAGGAAACTATGGGAATGAGCATCATTAGAGCCAAGCGCTCCCTTGGGCCCCACAAACTTTAAATAATTTGCAAATCAATTAACTGGCAACTCTCAACATAACAAGGATTTCACACCTCTGGGTCAGGGCACATTATCAGCTCTGGAGGATTCATGGCATTTTGGGAGAAAAGTTCATGCTTGGAATACTTAATTCATTTTACAGGACCCTCAGTTTTACATTACTCTCCCAGCTGCGAAAGGCAGGAGATTAATGTCACGCTCTTCAGTACATCTATGGCTGTATATAACCAATAAGAGAATGCTTTTTTACCTTGCTTTCCGCATTTACTTTCAAACCAGGGAAGACTGCCAAGTTTATATTATGTATAATTCTTGAGAAAATTAGATAAAGCACATCAAGCCATCAAAGGATGATTTATTGAATGAACCTCAGCAGAGGCCAGTGCCCCAGCCGTGACAGCGTGTTGTTGAGATGTTAGGTTATGGCGGGGTGATTGAAGACCTTTGAAAGCCTCATGCTCTAGAGATGATCAATGCTTCTTACAGGAAGCAAACTGTACCAGCGGAGAGCCGCACAAATAAACAGCACATAGATTTATGAAGCCGTGAACACTGAAAAATGGGAGTTTTCACCAAATCTTGATTTTCTTATTTCTAGAACAATTATCTAGATTTCACTTGTAGAGTATTGATTAATTCGAATATTTAGAGAAAATATTACCAAGAAAAACAAATGCTCATTCTGATCTTTTTATTTGTTTGAATTAGGAAACTTTGTAGAAGAAACTTTGGATTTTGCCACTAAACTTAAAACTACAATTTTTGACGCATTTAGAAAAGTATTACGGATTACAAAAAAAGGAGTAAGCCCTTTTACCTTTGTAAGATATCTTGATTCTTGATTGTGAAAAAGAATCTTTAACAACGAAGTTATGGGTGTCAATGACTATGCAAAACTTTCTTGTTTTAAATCAGTTTTTCATAAAATTTCTTCATTCACTGTACACTTAAATGAGCAGGTTTTCTAGAAAATAATCTAGTGCTAAAATTTTGTGCTAAAAAACTGTGTAATTTTAAACTATATTACATAGTTTTTTTTACACACAAAAAAACGATTTGTGATTTAAATAGATTTTTTTCGCACCTA
This sequence comes from Danionella cerebrum, assembly GCA_007224835.1. Lineage (NCBI taxonomy): Eukaryota > Metazoa > Chordata > Actinopteri > Cypriniformes > Danionidae > Danionella > Danionella cerebrum. The sequence continues at coordinate 363 of SRMA01025190.1, read as the reverse complement.
TTTAAAATCAATCTGACAATTACAAAAAAATGTTCAAAACACGCTTTAAATTTGGTAATAGTTATAATAATAATTTAGTTTAAATGATTTGACGTTTTGGTCTACTTGTTATTTAGCTAAACATTGGTGGTTTAGTGGTAGAATTCTCATTTGCCATGTGGGGGACCGGGGTCCGTTTCCTTGCAAATGCATATTCTAGATTTATGGATTCACCTGCGATTGCCCTGCGATGGACTGACTACCTGTCTAGGGTGTACCCCGGCCTCTCGCCCGATGTGGGCTGGAAATAGACACCGGCAGACCCCTGTAACCCCAAAAGGGAATAAGAGGGTTGGAAAATGAACAAATGATTGAATTACTTAG
>SRMA01025189.1:1007815-1030217 GCA_007224835.1 Danionella cerebrum | reverse complement strand
CCCTTTCTTTGGGTTTACTTTCTTTTGATGGCGGAGTTGGTGGAGTAAGGATATTCTTTTGTGGCATTGGCTCCTCATTTCTGACCTCATCTTCTGTATTAATTTCTCTGGGTTTATTTTCTTTTGATGGCGGCACTGGTGGAGTAAGAATCTTTCTTTGTTTTACCTGCTCCTCATTTTTCACCTCATCTTCTATATCCCTTTCTTTGGGTTTACTTTCTTTTGATGGCGGAGTTGGTGGAGTAAGGATATTCTTTTGTGGCATTGGCTCCTCATTTCTGACCTCATCTTCTGTATTAATTTCTCTGGGTTTATTTTCTTTTGATGGCGGCACTGGTGGAGTAAGAATCTTTCTTTGTTTTACCTGCTCCTCATTTTTCACCTCATCTTCTATATCCCTTTCTTTGGGTTTACTTTCTTTTGATGGCGGAGTTGGTGGAGTAAGGATATTCTTTTGTGGCATTGGCTCCTCATTTCTGACCTCATCTTCTGTATTAATTTCTCTGGGTTTATTTTCTTTTGATGGCGGCACTGGTGGAGTAAGAATCTTTCTTTGTTTTACCTGCTCCTCATTTTTCACCTCATCTTCTATATCCCTTTCTTTGGGTTTACTTTCTTTTGATGGCGGAGTTGGTGCAGTAAGGATATTCTTTTGTGGCACTGGCTCCCCATTTCCGACCTCATCTTCTGTATTAATTTCTCTGGGTTTATTTTCTTTTGATGGCGGCACTGGTGGAGTAAAAATCTTCTGTGGTATCTGCTCCTCATTTTTAACCTCATCCTGTTTGTTAGTTTCTTTTGATGGGGGAATTGGTGGATTTAAAGTGTTCCTCTGCTGTGTAATTTCCAGATCAGTCTCTTCTTCTGTGATCTTGTTTATGGTCAATGGTTGCTCAGTTGGTTTAACCTCTTTTTCACTCAGGGAATGGGTTCCGTTTAACATTGTTACCTCCCCATCAAGGTCTAGTCTTAAGATTCCATCACTGGCAACATTTGCAACCTGAAACAAAACATAGCAACGGATCTTAATAGATTGTAATGTATTTTTTCTGGCAGTATATGTAGCCTTTTGAGAGAAAGCTCATTTGCCTGTTTTCTGGGCTTTGCTCCTAGACCCTGGCTTTCTAAACATCAGTTCTCTTTTGAATGTATATACAAAACTGTGCACAAGTTTTAGGCACGTTTGAAAAAAAATTGCAGCAGGTGCTCTTAAAATTTGAAATATTTGTCTGTAGCACAAATCTGTTTGTTAGTTGAAGGGCAGGATAATAAGTGTCTACAGGAAACAGTGAAGCTTGGAGGAGGTCCCTTCAACTTTGGGGCTGCATTTCTGCAAATGGATTTTGAGATTTGGTATCAATTAAAGGTGTTCTCAATGCTGAGAAATACAAGCAGATACTTGTCCACCATACCAGGAATGTCACACACACCATATCAGGAATGTTTTTTTTTTGTTTATATCAAAAACAAAGGGCAACTGGTTTCATACCTCTTTCATGTGAACTCTTGTTGGTGGTCTTCTTCCGCGATTTCCTTTAGGTCGGTTCCTTGTGACATGTTCTAAAGAGCAAGTTTGATCAACTTTTACCTGTGATACAAAGAGAAAAGTGTTTTGAAATGTTTCACACCATTATGGAGATAAGTGAATTTGAATATATTCTGTACCTCATCTAAGATTTTGTTCTTTGCTTTACTGATTCCTTCACAAAACGCCTTGATCCAGGCTTCTTTCTCCTCAGGAGAAGGTGCTTGAAGTTTGACATCATGAATCTAAATCAAACAGAAGTCATTAAATGTATATCAAAACAAGAAAAATAACTGAAACACATTTAAATTCAGTTTTAATCAGTATCAGTAGGAAGTATTTCAAGACAGGATGTTTTCATTTGCACCTGATCTTTGTTTCATTTTTATATAATCTCTTACTCACAATGAAAAAAAGGTTTAAAAGGAGATGCTCTGTTATATAGTGTACTCTACAAAACAACCCTTTTACCAGTTCTGAGTGGGTTACAAGGAGCGAGCCAGTGTTTGGAACAATGTATCTGTTTTGCATATTCATTTTACAGAAAAAATGTTTAAAAAGAGGACAAATTGGTGAGAAACAGAGTACTACCTAATAGGGATGCCACAATACTCTGTTTTATACTGAACTGTTCGGTACTCCCTCTTCGGTTCGATACACGCTTGTGAACTGCCTTTTTTGGTTTCTCATTTGAATAGCTTTGGAATGTATTAATATTAGTTTCACGTGAGAAAATGCATATCAGGGAAAGAAACTACAAAAAATGTAATTTGTTCTAAAATCCTCAGCATGACATGCCTTGCCTTTGGAGGTTGTGGTGCACTGTGTTGTACCAGTAAATACAAAATCTAACAAGTACAAGTACAAAATCTAAATAATGTGTAAATATTAACAGCAGTACACTCTGCCAGTTTTGCCAGTGTCATTTTTCTTTTGTCCTCCATACTACAGATATGGACTGCAAAAGAAAGCTGATGGCACTTGTGGTAAGCTCTTTATCAACATTTTTTGGGTGTAAAAAAAAAAAAGTCAAATTTTTTATTGTAGTTTCTAAGCTATTGGGCAAAATTTTTCTAAAACTAAAGAACTGTGATTAGCCAGCCATCTGGATCAAGAAAAAGGTGTGTAGCTAGGTTTTACCTCAAACCTATCTGATGCATTAAAATGCACCGATAAATGCCATTGATGTATTTCATTCACATGAGGCCGCTGGCCACTTCTTGTTTTAAAACCCTTTTATAGTGTACCAATTATAGTGTAATAATAACAGTTCACCTGGTATGCTTTTTGTTTTATAAGTGTTGTTTTTCTTTTTCCTTTAATTTCTGTTACCTGTTTTTTCTTTTCAGATTAAGTACAATTTTCAAAATCCAGCAAATATTTATTATTATGTTTTGAATGCTCCGAACAGTGTGCAATAACATAAAAGGTTAAAAAAAAAGATTTGAATTTTTAATCAAGTTTCTCTTCATAAGCAACTATAAATGTACAGCAATAATCATTTTGAGAAATGAACCTCAATCTATTTCACATCAACTAAAACCGTTTTGTTTGAAAGGGGCTTTCAGTGCCCATTTTACAGGTGGTTTTTTATACATATGTCCAGGTGTTTTTTTTTTCAGCTGTGGAATTTTGTAAAGCAATTCCTGTCGAGCTGAAGACAGAGCCCAACTTTGCCACAGGAAGTTTCCCCATGATCAGAGGAATCAATATCAATATAAAGATATCACATACAATTAAATTTGCCCATAAGAAACCCCTGAGCTTCTCTACATAAATCAGCAAAAGATCAATATAAATAAAGAATAAAGCAATATGTTGTATTTAAGAGCATGAGCAGTAATAAAGAAATATTATGTCAATTAGAAAACACTAAGGTGACACTATACCTATATTCAATTTCATAACAGATCTAAGGAAACTTATAATCCGAAACACTTGCTGTGGTCTTATTACTACTGTTATAAAATATTGTTAAAATAGCATTGTAAAAGAAACACTTGTAATTAATAATACTTTAAAATGATTTTACTGATTATATATATAAAACTACTAGGGAGACAAGTTTTTGTGCTTGGGGGGCCTTTTAAAGAAGTTAATATAACCTTATTTCATTTTTTAATCTTATCCAGCTAGGGGGAGTTTTAGTAAATTTATACTAAAATAAAATTGTTAATAACAAATAAAAAAATGTATTGGTCATTATTACACCACACTGAATTTATTTGAAAGAGAATTGATTTGTTTATATTTTGTTTATATAAGGCATTGTGGTAATAGTGTTCATTAATTTTTTTATCGTCTCACATTCTGAGATTGTTTCTAAATTAGATTTACAAAAAAAAACAATTTTGTACTTTAAATTTAAATCTATTGTTTATACTCCGTGTATAATCCATTCATTCGCAGTCAAAAAACTTGTTTAACCTCTGGAAACCTCATCAGAATGAAACGGAAATCTCTAAGTCAATAGTTTATGGGATGTTTATTTTTACATCCCATTGTTGAGCAGACATCTAGGTTTATATAAAGTGTGTAGAGCATCCTGTGAACCCAAAACTGCTCCTCCCCTTAAAAACGGAAAACTCCCTCTCTGAAATATGAATTGAAAACAAAAATCGAAAGCCTCTAAACTCTTTCCAAGAAAAACAGTATTTGAGATTTTGTTATAAAATAAAACACTGGTGGCTGACTCATCCAGCTGGATGCTCTCAAATTTTAGGAGAGGAAAAAGTGACAAGCTCCTCTGGCTGTTTTTCACGATATTTCAAGGCGTAACTGTCCCTCTTCGCTCAAACCCTACAGAAAGGTCTGTAGTAAGAAGTGTTGAGAGTGAGCTTTTGTTTTTCAATAACAGTTGAATGTTTTCATGGTAAAAGACCCAAAACTTGAGGACACCACTGCATTATAAAGACTGGGAGGTCCCTATAATGCAGGTAAAACCAGAACATACATTCACACACTCTTTCTCTTCTGGTGAGGTATCTGAACATCTGCTGATCTCTTTGTTCTCGTCATCTGTTCATGATAAAACATATTCTGCTGCTAGGTTTCTCAGTATTTCTAGTTTCATCTCCCCCTCCTCCAATCCTCTAAATGACAGCAAATACAGCTGTTACTTGGGGCCCAGGACGTTCATTCCCTAAAATTCATCAGTGCCTGCCACCTTTATTTTACTTTTGTTTTGTTTACTTTCACATTTGGGACTCAAGACCAGTTGTTGCATTAACATTTTTAATGTTCAGGGTGAGCTATTGGCATTTTTGCAACTCAAACTTCATGGAAGATGGTGGATTGTTGTGTAGGACACAAGTTTGATTACCAACTCTCTCCAATCTCCAATTTACTTCCTGTCTCATTTATTCATTAAAAAGGGAAAAAAAGACCAAAAAAAAAATAAAAAAATCAAGCACAATCCTTATGTCACCCTTACATTGATGGGAGAAAAATGCTTCCAAACAACATAGCTCTGCCTAAAAGAGAGATGAAATTAAAAGTGTATACAAGAAGATGCAATTTCTACAATTTCTTGCTGCTTTTATTACAGCCAGGAAAATAAATGACCCGTGCTGTAGGTGCAGGTCACTTCCAGATATTGACATACTATACACACTCATCTCTTCGTCCACTCTTGCTAACTTTATTAGTCGGTCACTTTGTAAGATGTAAGTTACTTTGGATGAAACTGAATGTAGAGCCAGTGAGCAAGCCAGTGTTTGGAAGAACACATTTTACATATACATTTTACCAAAGATTTTTTTTCTCTATTTTTTTACTCAAAATATAAGTCCCTACCCACAGGCTTAAACTGGAAGTCAATAGTGAAAAAATCCTGTAAGTAAAAGTTCTTCTGTTAGTTGTTTTAAGGCTATTAATATGTTATTTATACCATTTCAAAATGGAAACCCTTAACCAATTGTATCCCAAGCACGCTTTGTTTTGGTTGAGTAGTCTGACTTGATTGTCCTGGTTGAATGGTGATGGTTTTCACATATTTTTCTCTCTACCTTTTAAGGTACCTCGTTTTTAATCGAAGCCCATACTATCACAAACAATAACCTAACTAGTCACTGTAGCATCATATTATAAATCATGAACTTGCCTTTGATTAATCTATGTTGTGGTGTTGCTGAAAGGATGGCAGCTGACAAGAAACCATTGCATAGGGAACATAGAAAAATTATTTTCAAAAGTTATTCAATCATTAGTTTTCTTTTAATTACATTTTACTCTTTCTCACACTAATATTTGTATTTTTATTTCACATACTAATAGGTGGTACATTGCCTGACCTCATTATCTCCTCATTGTCTTCTGCAATGGTTTTGAAGAAATTTTTGAGTAGGGTTGCAACAACTAAAGAATTTATTACCATTCTTCATTATGACAGAGTAATGGAGGGGTGACTAAATTTTGAAGTATTGTTCTGGAGCTGGCTCCAATAAAAGTCAAAAGTAATAAAAAAATAAAAATAAATAAATAAAATATATAATCTAAAGACGTATGTCCATCTAGTTTTTACCAACATTTAGAATGTGTCAGTCAATAAAAATCCACTTTTGAGTGCAAAGAGAAATAAGAAATATGGTTTGCGGCTGTTCTGATGCACCACAAGTATTTACCAAGTTCTACAGGAAGTGATACCTCAGGCTTCCGAATACACAAAAACCAAGATCAACCTTGTGAAAAACAATATCTTGATGAATAAGTTGTATAAACACACATAACCCATCACAAGATTTTTTTTAGGAATATTACCATTTTTGCTCAATCTGTTATTATTCCAGGATTCAAAATGGCACAAACATGTTGGTCGTGTTAACTGCTGTTCCAAAAACCCTTCCTGCTAGGGTTCCTGCTCTACTGCACAAATGTGACTTTAATTTAAAAGTCTTGCTTTTAATAAATTAGATTTTGAAACTTTGATATCCTGAGAAATTATTAGGCTTTTTTAGTCCACTTTTTACTCATTTATCGAGTATTGCATATGTATGAGCCAGGTTGATGACTTTTGTTTGTCCAGGAAATGTAATTGGTCCATTTCTGTTTAAGGCAACAAAACAACTCATAGTTCTACAGATACTAGAGACTATAAAGTATAATAAATTACTTTACCAAAATCATAACAAGAATGGGTAATGCCTTCTAGCAACATAAAAACTAATAAAAATCTACCCATGACATTCTAACCTACAGTTAAAGACACAAGTATTAGCCTACTCTGAAAAAGTATTTTCATTCAAATTATTTTAGAGTGATGTTTCACAAGTGCAACATAATGCTTTGTTGTTATTTCCTGTTATTTTCTTCTAGCGAATGTTTGATTTCAACTGCTAGGTTCAGCATTGTTACTTTGGATATGAGAGAAAGAATTGTAAGTACTCATAAAGATGGAGAAGGATGTGTTTGTCAAAGCGGTTTCAAGTATCTAGTACTGCAGCGAGAAGTAAGGCCAATACAGTGGAGAGCAAGATGGGGAGAGGAACAAAAACTAGTTAGAGGGGTTTAAAAGACCCAATAGCAACTGCTACAGAACTAGTGGAGGATTTCGACATGTCTAGAAATGATGTCACAATGAAGACAGTCACTAGAGCCCTGCACAATGAACCGCAATGATGCAATAAAGAATGACTCGACAACCTGAAAAGTGAAGCAGATTGGAACAAAACTAGAGCTTTTTGTTTCCTTTGTCTGGAGAAAGAAGGAAGAAGTGTTCAACACCAAGAACACTGTTCCCGCAGTTAAACATGATGGTGGGATTATAATGTGTCAGTGTTTTGGGTACTGGGAACCTCATCAAGGTTGTCAAACCCATGAATCAGAAGACTATGAGAAGATTCTGAAAGACAACCTCAGTCTGCAAGAAAACTCGGATATTCTTTCTTGCAGCATGACAAGTACCCAATGTTATGTCTGGTGATGAAATACTCACAAATGATCAAAGTGAGTGAACTTGACTGGCTGCACAAAGCCTAGAGTTGAATCCAATACAAAATCAGTGAGGAAAGTCGTGGGATTTTGCGATCTGACCAACAAATCTGGAGAAGCAATCTGCTCAAGAAGAAAGGGCTATTATTCCTCAGGAGACATGCTGAGTCTTGTTTTGAACTCCAGCAAATGACTCTGTAAGAGAATCATTTAAGTAAGAAGACTTTTCTAGAAGACTTTAAAAAGATTTAACAGAAAATGTATCCTTATTTAACTTAAACATGCAGACATGACGCATTTAAGGTCTCTACACTCCAATCCGAATTGAGATTCGGTCAAATCTTCGAATGGCTTCTCATCAGTGTGTTCTTCATCTAGGTCACGGAAATATTGATGCAAAATGATGGCGTTTGCGATACAACATATGCATTTCACACCACAAGCGGAAACAGAAAAAGGAGATAACAATGATAGAGAAGAAATCAAAGAAAAATTAATGGATGTCGACCAGTTTATACTGTGGTTGGCTGAACACAGGAAGCTCTCTGACAAAAATGTGGAGAAAAGAGAGGATTTGTGGCACGCAATATATTTCCTGTTTCCTGTACAAAGTTGCTATGAAAATTTAGTTTTTTACACTCCGAAAACTATGTGCTGTAATGGCCTTTCTTTTCAAAATCACTTGGGAATTTTAAAAAGTGCAATTTCAAAAGGGGGCTAGTAATTCTCTCTAAAAACTCTTTACCTTTAATCTGGCAAGACGGTATTTGAAAAATTCATTTGGCAAATAGCAGTGGTTAGTGGGGGATGGGTTTCAGGCTATTTCTATCGAAGCCGTGCTACAACTTAAGAAAACACTCACTATCCTGACAACATAAAAGTTCACTTACAAAATGTTTCAATTAAATACTAAATGATTCAAACCAGTTTAGGATTTATTTGTTTGTTCACCCACAGCAGCATTTATCAGAGAGTTTAGATGTTGTTGATGAATATAATGACTAGCAGTTTGAAACTCTGACTGGCGGCTCAAACACTTGCATGGAATTCATATTTTTGCATTAATTTATGAGTCAACGTTCCTTTTTATTTTTGATCAGGAAGATTAAATTATGAAAAACAACACACCTTTGTGCTTGCAAATGTTGTGCACTTTTGCAGCGCTGAACGTTTCAGTTTATGTAACGAATATCTGCAAATATCTGCAGCACCTTCTTTTTTTGCAAGTGTTGTGATAAATGCAGCGTATGTTTTCACGAGTGTCTGCTTAGGTTGCAGCGGATTTGGACACAATCGGCTCTGCATTGCCTAAAGCTCGACGTCTTCCTTGATGAACCCTCACCTTGATGGCTCTCTACCCCTTCAACTTCCTCTGATCCCCACAGGTCTATCTCACGTTTGGTATGTCTCTTTCTGTTCATAGTCGGTGTGCTATTATAGAGCTCACTGAAGTCTTTTTAAACATGATAGATCATTTCAACCACTAACAACTGCAAATAATAATAATGCCAACAATTCAATGCAATGCATAGTAATAGTATTTGAACTAAAAGCTCTAATCTGGATTTGTTTACTTCTCCAATGGCTTGTTTAGGAACCATCTGGTACCACTGGTTTGTTAAACATCGAGAAGAACTACTTCTTCACACAGATCCGTGTCTGGTTCAGTACAATGCCTCAGTGTGTTTCTAGAGCGTGCCATATTGAACCCCCTGACGTCATGCCCACAGGCCGTCCGTCCTCAACTGTGCCCAGCATTGTCATCCCAATGTGAGACTCTCTTTATCTCACGCACAAAGCCAATGGCAGGCTGCTAGGATTGACGTGAGTCTGTACAGAAATCTTCATTATTACCTTGTTACCGCTTTTGGGGCTCCGGATTAGTACCAGTCTGTGTTTCTTCTTGAAGGCACTCTTCAAATCATGACACGAGTCAAAGTTGTCCAAGTCCAGCTTCTCCAGGCACGTTGTTAATTCCTGGTGGCCAAAAGAGAGAAAGGGTGTCCGTAAAGACTAAAGTAATACTTTTTTCTTAAATAAACAGACCTTAATTATAATTTTTGGAGGACAGGTTAGTTGTGTAAAGGATCTGCCACAGTTAGATGTTAGAATTCATTTTTGTATTGTGTGAGTTCTCTATTTTGCTCACACAGCTGGTTTCAGTTAGCTAATTAGGAGCTAAGACCCTGCACCTGTGAACTGCTCTTTAGCTCCTGATCTTCTTTTTTTTATTTTTTTTTATTTTATTTTTTTTAAAACCATTTTTAGTCATTTGCTATGCTCAATAATTCTCAATGCTATTTTGTGTCTATTCGCTCCTGTGAAGATTCAGGTAAACAATTTTGTTGATATTAACATATACAAAATGGTCTCTGTGTGCTGGAGACTGTAACCTGAACCATTTACTTTATTTTCAACAATAAAATGGTTAATGTTCAGTTTGTTAAATCGTTTTGGAACTTCCTTTTATAAGTTACCTAATCACTGAGTGGTTTCATGAATCTGTTGAATCTGCATGAAAGTATATCACTAGGCTCACTTTTTAAAGAGTATTTCACGAATGGTAGATTCACTTGTTTAGTTTTGGAGAAAGACCTCTATAGATACATTTAGATTTAGAAAAAAACCTGTAAATTCACATGCAGATGTGGGCAAGGGCAGCAGGTCGATTAATGTCCAGGAAATACTAGCAAGCTTAATAAGTTTGCCACAAGTGATCATTTCATCAATGACAGTAGACAGACTGAAATTATGTTGGACCTTATTTCAGGACAATAATATCTGCAGCTGTTTGATTGTGCTCTCGCTGTTAACAATGATCACCAGAGACCGTAACAAAGTCAAGAAGGATGCAAGCTAATTATTCATGTCTACGCAGCTCTATGAAGCACAAATACTTATAGTCAGTGACTGGCGAGCGGGCAAATGAGCAACGATTAGTACAAAGTGTAATTTGGAAAGTTTCTGTTATGATTAAACTATGATTAAAAAAGACAAAACAAAAAAAGCGAAAAGATATTTGTTTGACAATTAATGGCTTCAACCAGTGGTTAACTATGAGTGGAAAAAATCATCTGTGTTATTAATTATAATTGCGTAGTTAAACTCACAAATTCTTTCAATTTTTTTTTTTTACTTTTTATCTTGTAATAAGGCATGCTTTTTTCTATTTTGTTCAGGAAAACTTAAGAGAAAGTGGGAGTATCAATCTGCAAACTGACAAGCAAAACAAAGACAGCTACAGTTTAGCAGCTAGCTTTACCAACTTATCAAAAAAGCAAACTTAAAAATACATTTTAGAAAATTCTAAAATTTGTATGCATATGACTGTGATTGGGTGTGTATATTAATGATAACACTGATTTATCCCTATTTGAAAAAAATACATATATACATTTTTATTCTTTAGAATTTATTTGTTTATATTTCATTATCTATATATTAATTATCTATATATATATTATCTATATAGATATATATTATCTATAATTTTATTCATACATTTATTTGTAGTATTTATGAATATACTTCAGTCATTTTTTGTAAGATGACCTTCTATTTGTTTGTGATGTCTGCGTGAATTCTAGATGTTGATGCTTTGTCAATAAAATCACAATTGGCATCATGTTGTAAAGTGAGGATGAAATAATGGTAATGGAGATACAACCGACCGAAGCTCACCTCATTCTCATAGATGGCGATAACCGTCCGATCCAGCTGAATGTATCGGTCCTTATAGCCGCTCAGGAACTTTCCAGAGGATTTCTTCAACCAGCCGGCCTTCTCAGCACTCCTGAGCTCCAGACGCTGGGTGGGTTCTTCTTTCACTCCCTGTGTTGAAAAGGAAGTGGGACATGAGCAAAGTTTCAGTTTGACTTGGCATATGTGGAAATTTCACGTTGGAGAGAACATTCCTCAAAAGGGAGGATAAAGTTGTTGCAGATACATTGTCATATTTGGCAAGCAATGGGTTTAAGGTGACCTTTACCACCGTCTGAGAGTTAATAGATGTTTCCACATCTGAAATGATGATCTTGCATTGGATTGCTAGGAAGGAGCTGAGAGTAATCAACAATTACAATCAGGGTCTTATAAAGCTATATCAAAGTTTTCTTTAAATAATTGTAATCAGAAGGTCTGTTATATAGAACGTCTAGGTTACTTGCGTAACCCCACGTTCCCTGAATAGGGAACGGAGATGTTAGTCGGGATTGGACCGACTGAATGGGAGTGAATCACCGTGAGAGCGACTGACGAACATATCAACGGGCAAATTAATTTGCAGGCGTAGGTGATTGATTAGCAATCAGCCGGGTATAAAGCCGGGGTGCCTAAGCCTCCAGTATGGAATTTTCCGAGGAGCTGGACCCACTTACCTCCCAGCTTACCTCAGATCCATGACTTCCAGGGCATGGCGAAGGGTAACGTCTCCGTTCCCTATTCAGGGAACGTGGGGTTACGCAAGTAACCTAGACGTTCCCTTTCAGTCGGTCCCGGAGACGTTAGTCGGGATTAGACCGACTGAATGGGAGCCTCTTTAAAGGGCCATGCCCGAAGTCCATCCAGACAGGTCAGCACTAAACCCAAGAGAGGGGTTAGTAAGAGGCCGTTAGTACCTGAATGGGAACTCCTTCTGCCCCTGCCCGGAATACTCATTGACGGGGAAGTCGTCCAACACTGAGAGCTTCTGCTGTACTTGGTTGATGCTGACGACCAGAAGGAGGCACCCCTCGACCCGCAGGGAGGAGTGGCGGAGATCGGAGTACGGAGGAGCGGGCAGAAGCGCCGTAACGCTAGAATGACTGCAACTAGCTCGAGACGGTTTATGTGCCAGCGAGAGCGTCTTCCGGTCCAGGCACCGGACTCTCGGTGGGAACCGCACACGGCGCCCCAACCAGTCTTGGAGGCATCAGTGGTGACCACCACACGGTTGGGGTGGCTCGAAAGAGGCACCCCAGACCTCTGAAGCACTCCGTCTTCCAGACCTTCAGGTAAGGGAGCATGTCTGCCGTGGGCAGACGTAGCGCTCCCTGACGCCATGCCCAACTCGGAACTCGCGAGAGAAGCCATTGCTGCAGTGGTCGCATACGCAGGAGCCCGAGTCGAATTAACTTCAGTCTGACCACTGGTCGAGAGGACACCGCGAAGAGTGCGGTCAGCAAGGCCCTGGTGAGTTCTACCGATAATCGCGCCAGCATGCTCTCAGAGTTCAGCTCCATCCCTAGAAAAGAGATGACTCTCACGGGGGTGAGGTGGCTCTTTTCCCAGTTGACCTTCAGACCCAAACGGTTTAAGTGCGAAAGCACCTTGCCCTGGTGTCGGATCAACTGGTCTCTGGACGAGGCTATGAGAAGCCAGTCGTCGAGGTAATCCAGGATCCGAATGCCCAGCGGGGCTAGCGCGGCCCTGACAACCTTCGTAAAGGTGCGAGGGGATAGGGCAAGACCGAAGGGTAGGACCTTGTACTGGTAAGCATGGCCCTGGAAACAGAACCTTAGAAAGGGTCTGTGCCTTGGAACCACTTCTACCTGGAAGTACGCGTCCTTCAGGTCGATTGTTGCGAACCGATCTCCAGGACGGATGCATGGTAGAATGCAGCGGACCGTCAGCATCTTGAACCGGTACTTGGCCAGGTGCCGGTTTAGACGCCTCAAATCCAAGATTGGTCGCAGCCCCCCTGCTTTCTTGGGGACCAGGAAGTATGGGCTGTAAAACCCTCGTTCCATATCGGCTGGGGGTACCGGCTCGACCGCACCTTTTGTTAAAAGGGCGTCGATCTCCTCTCGCAGGAGTGAGGCGCCTGTTCGGGGAACAGGAGTATGAAACACACCTCGAAACCTGGGGGCGGACACGAACTGAATCGTGTAGCCCTGCCGGATTGTCCGGACCACCCACTGTGAGACCCCGGGAAGCTCCGCCAGGCTCCCAGGTAAGCTGACAGGGGTCGTGGTCGGGACGTGCCGATGGTCCCCATGGCGGGGCCGCCCGGAGGCGGACTTGTGGGCTGAATCACCAGGGGAGGACCCTGGGGGATGGTCAGATGAGGGCAGGGGTGGTGTGCCCCCGCGCTCTCTGCCATGGCCAGCGGGGCTCGGGCCCATGTCGGGGTCTTCGTCGGAGACCGAGGAAGAGGAACCCCAGACCGCCGGGCATGCGAGACCGCTATTCTCGGGTAGGAAGTGAGTTCTATCTTTGACACAATAGGTGCCGCCGCCCCGGAGGACGGCAGCGAGGAGTGTGTGGTGGACTCCCCCCCCCCTGGGGGAGCTGGGCCGATGACCAGACCCAAAGACGAGCTCATTTCCTCCCGAGTCGCCAACCTCAGGGGCGCTTCTTCGTGGAACCCCTCGTCTGCCGTCGAGAACCCTCTGAGGTTGACTGCGACTTTCGTCGTGTGGGGGTCTTCCTCGTACACGCTCTCTTTGGCGTCGCACAGGCGGAGAGGGGTCCGGCACAGAAGCGGCAGGAGCCCGCCGCTTCCGACGCGAGACCATGAGCTCACCCAGACCCTCCGCCTGTTTCCTGATCGTGGAGACCTTTGATGCAAAATCATCCACGGCGATGCCAAAGAGGCCATCTTGGGAGACAGGTGCATCCAGAAACCGGTTTCGGTCATCGGGAAGCATAGAGGCCTGCTCCAACCAAAGATGGCGCTCCGGTACCACAAGTGTGGCCATCGTGCGACCGATGTTCAGCGCTGCTGATTTTGTAGCACGAAGCGCAAAATCAGTGGCTGAACGTAAGTCCATTATGGACTGTTGGTCGCCACCACCCTGGTGCATGTCACGGAGGACCTTGGCCTGAAAGACCTGTAAGGTCGCCATGGCATGCAGCCATGCAGCAGCTTGACCCGCAGCCGAATAAGCTTTCGCCATCAGGGCAGACGAAACTTTTCCGGCTTTGGAGGGCACACTCGGACGAGATCGCCAAGCGGCAGCACTGCCCGGGCACAGGTGCACCGCGACAGCCTGCTCCACCTGGGGAATCGAGGAGTATCCCCTAGCTGCTGCACCATCCAGAGCGGTGGAGGGGGAGGAGCTAGAAGCCCTGGCAGACAGGGGAGCCCGCCAGAATTTTGTAAGCTCCTCGTGCACCTCCGGGAAGAAAGGGACCGCAGGAGCGCAGGGGACGGAGCCCCGGCGCTTACCCAGGAACCAGTCATCCAGCCGCGACGGCGCTGAGCTAGAGGGCGTAGGCACCTCAAGCCCACTTGCGGCCGCGGCTTTGGAGAGCACCGCGTGAGCATCGAGCTCCGGCTCGGCCGAGACCCCGGAGGGTGGCAGCGCTGAGCTGGAAGAACTCGAAGATCGCTCCCCTTCCGATGCTGCGATGGATAGCAGATCGTCATCAGGATCACACGAGGGGCCGGGTAACGCCGAAGCGCTCTCCGACTCATTCGCGGACCAGACGGGAGCACGCTCGGCATTTGGGGGTGGTGCGAGGAGTCACCTGACACCGTTCGACCCAAAACCTCCGGGGAGAAAACAGCCGGCTCACTCCGGTTCGTAGGAGCGCCAAGAGCCGAAGCTCCGGCGTCCTCTTCCTCGAAGAAAGACCGCCTGTATCTCAGCGTGCGGCCCGGCAGAGCGTTGCAGTGCACACACTCTCGCCTCACAAACGCTGCGCAGGCGTGTTTGAAGCCCAAACACTCCACACAGCGCTCATGACCATCTTTCGACGAGATAAATCCACCGCAGTTAGGAGTAATGCACGTTTTGCTCATCGTGTCGTGAAAAACGGACAGGATTTATGAGAAAACGGCTGAAACACTGGACAGGCTTGCCTGAGAGATCTTCGAGGTGCTGGCGTTTTGGTGGCGTGCTATTTCTGGGCTAGCAGAGGTCAACACCAAGTATTGCCGAGAGGTAAGCAACCTACTGATCTTTCAAGCGAAAAAGAGCGCCAAAGTTCAGGAGAGAGAGTCTCACTCAGTCAGCTCCGAAGGAAAATTGCATACTGAGGCTTAGGCACGCCCGGCTATATACCCGGCTGATTGCTAATCAATCACCTTCGCCTGCAAATTAATTTGCCCGTTAATATGTTCGCCAGTCGCTCTCACGGTGATTCGCTCCCATTCAGTCGGTCTAATCCCGACTAACGTCTCCGGGACCGACTGAAAGGGAACTATTTGCTACAATAAAAACTGAATTTTACTAAACTCACATTTTCTAGCAGAGTGCTTTGAATTTTAAGTTCAGTGTGGTAGTGTTTCACATTTGCATCAAACTATTAAATTATTAATTAACTATAAAAATAATGCTTTGTGCTTAAAAGGGTCTCTTATTTTAACATTAAGGGGCTAAACAAATTACCTTTCTTTTGAACAGAAACCCTGAAAATCTTAAAGAAATCCTTTACCAAGCACACTTTTAATGTTTTACCCTGAAACACTCGTGTTTGTGCGCAGAAAGTGCCTAACGCTGCTTCAGTTTCAGAGTCTTCTTAGACAATAGCATTCCGAAAGCCGTTTAATCCCAAAGTCATGCCTGAATCAGCCTCAGTAGGGAAACTAACTAATGAGCTTTACACTCCCTGAGCCTCATGTTCCAAACCCATTGCATTGAATTGTGTTACAAGAAGACACTCATTGATTCAGGAGACTTTGTTCTCAAGGCAAACACAACATGGTGTTAAAAGACCTGATGGCTTTGCTGTTTGGTTCATAGTAATCGATTTAATGTTTAAATAGTGTGTGTAAAAAATCACCCGTGATCTGTGCATTTTTAAAGATGCACTCCTCTTTTTTTCTGGAAAGAGAAAACAATATTTGTTTAGCTGTTCCCTTGGTCTGACTATAGAAGAGTTTGAATTGAACCTTTTAAAATGTAAATATGTCGGACAAAACAACAATTTATTCAACAAACTATTTCCAAACAAACCGACAGGGAAAAGTTAAGATAGTGAGCTTATTTCCAAGAAGTGAACATTTCTTTGACCTATCCATAAACCAGTCAATTTTTTTCCATTAAGTGGCATTTTTTTTAAACCAGCGACCAATATAGCCATTTGTTTCCAATTTTCCAAGTTTTTTTTTTTGACTAGCGAGAAATATAGCAACTTTTGATTGGGGACATGTATAGCTACTTTTTTCGTCTGGACCCAAATATATCAACTTTACAACTTTACCAACAAGTTTAACACATTTTTTGACCAGCGACAAATTTAGCAACTTTTTTCGACTACAGCCACTTTTTTCTGGTTAATGACAAACCTTACATGTTTTGCAAAAAGCGGCAAAAATAGCAACTTTTTTAGACTAGAGATAAATAAATCTGTTTTTTTTTTGACTAGAAACAAATATAGCATTTTGTTTTTGCGACATTGCCAACACAACTGTTTTTGAGATAATTTTATTTATTAGGAACTGCAAGAGTTTTTTCAATACATTACTTGAACTCATTTTCATACATTAAAGTATCAGGACCGTACAGAGAACAGTGGATATTTGTTTCTAGGGAAGAGTTTTTTTGGGAAGCAGCTGTTGTAAATTTATCTTTAGGAAAAAAAGAACAAAAAAAAGATCAGTTCTAAAGACTTGGGCCTTTATTTTGTGTGTACCGCTGGATGTTTACTTTTGCATTGCTGTTAATTTCTATTATGTTTCGGAACTCAAGACTTGAACAGAGTCATGTGAGGGCAGCAAGTTGAATAACTGAAAACAGAAAGCACAACAGCAGCACATGTAACACCCGTGGGTTCTTATCTTATCATTCAGTTTCCGTGTGTGTTGTTTACTTGTCTTTGTGCATGTGCGCAGTCATGCACGTCCAGCACAAGCATTCGGTTCCTGATGATTAGACGAAAAAACAGTCATGTGAAGTTTTTTTTTAATAGCTCATAGCATTAAAACTAACATGGTCTGAAAAAGTTAGGTTCAATGCAAATAGGTTATATATATTTGAATATTGTCTTAGGAATCATATCGGTAAGAATTGTCAACTCTAAAAAGAAATGATACAGTTTAAAATTTAAAGGTAATAAAAAAGTGGCTAAACTTGTATGAACTTATTTTCCTTATTACAGAAATCAAAATTGCAGTAAAAATTATTCTGTTTGGTTAATTAAGGGGGAAAACCTTCAAAATTGAATGGCCTTTGGTTTTATTACTTTTATAAATAAACTCTCTTCGTTTAAGAACAGCTACATTTTTAAAAACGGTACGTATCACTGTACAAAATGTAATTGTCATAATTTGGAAATTAATTAATCTTTTCAGTTACTTGATTTCAGAGAGTCTTTTGAATAGTCAGATTTGCATATATTCACAAGACGTGGTTTTGCCTAATATTGTGAGCATGTTTGGTGGGTATATAGAGCATTTAGTATATATGGTGAACATATAAAGTATTAGGCATCCAAGTCCAAGAAAGAATGGCGATCCAGAACTGATATCCCCCTGGAGAGAAGGGGTCACAACGTCATTGGTTCTCTGATTGTTGGGTGTATATATAGGGTACTGGAAACAAGCTTAAATGTTGATAAAGTAACACGCCCTGACAACTCCTCCCGAAACTCTTTAACACACAGAAAAAAATGACACTGAATATTCTTTATAGCTACCTGCATCCAAAAACTTTCAGAGCGAGGGAATTTTTTTGGGGGGAAAGAAAGTCAAACCTATCATGACTTAAAGCCAGGGCACGTGATCGCTGAAGCCAATGTTGGGAATACCAAAACAAACAATACATGCTGGTATTTTGATAGCTCCGCCCACTCAGTGACCCTCTGTGATGGGCAACATTCAGGGTGGAATCCGCTGTGTAGAAAACCCTTCCATAGATTCAGACCCCTATGACGTGCACCGCCCAAAAATTGTGCATTTGTGCTACATAAATGCAGACCGTAATCTCTCTAATTTGGTAGCAGAGCATTTCTGATGACGTCATACATATCCGAGTGCTTCTGCGATAAGCAAAACAAACACTAAATACTGACCAAACCACTGAGCCACTGAGCGAAAAAGTGCAGAAACACAGCATCTGTACAACCATTCTTTCAGTGGAGTATAGAGATTATCAGAAGGCAGAAGATTTCAAGACTTCAAGTGATAAACAAGGTTAAAAAAAATTCACTAATCTCTGAAAAACACTGTTGGTAAATGTTCCTTTGGTTTATTTACTCTCAAGCGATTCAGAATGTTGACCTTCTCATTTGAGATCAAACCCTCATGTTAAAGAGAGGATGCCACACTCTGCCTTTTACATTATGTGACATGTCCATCAATATTTTCATCTATATTGCCATCCAAGTGTATTGATTTTTACAAATATGCAAAGCCATTGGCAGCTCTTGGACCGAATTCATTTAACAGTGGCACATTTTGCTTTTTTACCCTCTGAGTGGTGCTCCAATGTTGTTCTGAAAGATCATTGCTGAACAAAGCAAATTCTCAACCCTTGGTTCGGCCAGATATTTACAGTCTTTGGAGACAACATTTGACTAAGTCATCATAAATCAATCTATTTAGCCTTTAAATGAGTGTGTCCACGTTTGCAGATGAAGGTATGCACTCAGTCAATTTGTAAGTGCTGAGGCACGATCCAACTTTTGAGGCAATTACGCCTGCTCAGTTCATCAGGGTTACAATTGATTTATGGAGTTGGACATGCTGTTGTTGTTTCCAGCTTTTTCATTGGGCCAGAGCAGTGCACTTTCGAAGTTTAGATGCCCATGTCTGATCTTGAACATAGATTCTATCTGGCAGTATTTCCATGAAGTGTTTAGTTACATTCTTCTCAACACTTTCCTTGTGCAAAGCTGTAAAAATGTCCTCGACCATCTCGGGATAAATAATATCGACAAAATTATTATCTTCTGTGAGACTGCACTCCAATCTGACGTCTCTAATAGGTGCAAGGGAATTGACAATATTTTATAATTACATTTTTTCTTCTAGTAAAAGTCAGATTTTTTTTGTAATGAACACAATTAGTCATTCAAGTTGTACTTTAAGCTGAGGATTAGTGTCTTGCAAAACGTGAACAATAATCATGGCATTAGTTTGGACTTGGGCGAAAGGATTGGTAACGCTCATAAAGATGGAGAAGGATACATGCGTTTAATAAAGTTTAATGAGAAGCATTTTCAAGAAGTTTAAAGAGACCAACACAGTGGAAAACAAGACAGGCACAGGAAACGTTCAAGGCCACTAGAGAGGTTTCTAAAGAGCCAATATTAACTCCCAAAGCACATACGCTCTTAAAAAAGTTTCTTCCGTGGTTCTTTACTGGTTCTTTGCAGGTTTTAAGGTGCTATAAAGCGCCTTTTCACTGTAAAGAACCCCTTATGCTCTTTTTGGTTCTTTGTGGTTTTTGAAGTACTCATATCACTTGGCGTACAGAAATTGTTATGGTCTTTGTGGTTCTATTGGTAATTGTGGTTCTAAAGTAGTTCTTTGTTCTTTTACATTTTAAAAAGTTTTAAAAATGCTCTTTCGTGCCACTTTTTTCGTGTTACTCATTTTATCTGTAAAAACTAATATATTCCTATCATTAAAAACCAGACATAACTAACAATGAACAGATGTTTTGAAAGTATTTGTATTTGTGTTCTCAGCTAGTGTCATGTGCAATCGTGATTATATAATGTAAATATGTATAAAGATTAGATTTGTAATAATGTAATATCAGCATGCTCCAACCTGTCTGTTGAGTGTGTGGAAATGCTTGTGGAATTCCGTCGTCCATGTGCATGAACTCCTCAGCTTCATTTCACACCCCTGTAACAGAAATGCAGGGTCAACTCTAGAATTCCAAAAAGCTTGACAAATTAGATTCTGCAAATAGAATCTAGAGATGCTCAGTCCAGACACAAATAAAATGGTACTTAATCATAATTCATGGAGCACTCATTAAAAATGTATTATTTCTTATCCCGAAAGTTGAAAGTTCACTATGTTTTTAAGGAGTGTTCTATCTACAATACAAAAAGTGAAGTTCAGTGACATTTAATCTAGTTTTCACTATAAAAATCTGAGAAAGTTCAATGGGGCTAATCAAGTATACGCAACTGATGCGTTCTACTGTGGAGTAGTTTGTATAAAATAGTTTGAGCTACATAATAAACATATACAAAAGGACTAATTGCATTGTTAATTAAATGTAAGGGATTTTTTTTCAGTGTATTTTACTTAAACACAATACAAAGAGAAAAAAAGACTTAGTTTATTAGTTTTGTTGCCAACCAGCTTGTAATAAGTTAATTCATATTTGTTTAATATCTGTTTTGTATTTCTAACTAATATCTGAAGTAAGTTATGCATAGGCAGTTTAAAAAATGAACATATTTGATCAGTTCTTGCTTTCCCTATGGAGTAAAACATAAATATGGCATGAAAGAGCCATAGAAAATTTGCATTTGAAATGGTAAATGTTTTTTCCAGTTTTCTAGTAAGCTACACTGTTAAAATCCCCTCTAAAATAGCAATATAATCGTTTTGCCTGCATCTTTTATATAGCTCTAACAAAACATCCATTGAACAAACAAGTGTACATTTTTTGTTGCCATTTTTGCGAGAGCAACATGACTTTAAGAATTCTAAATCCTATTTTTTCATCGAATTCTTCTTGACTTTCACATATTCATATTGTTTTTTTTAAGGAGCTAGCTTTTAACAAAAATACCAGAATTTCTCAGTGGCATCATCTGCCCACTGCTTATTATTCTGGCACCCTCCTTTTACAACACTTTCATAATGAGAATGTGTGTCAAAGAATCCACATACAGTTAATCCAGTGCTGAACGCCTACTGAAATAAATAATTCGGGTATTATGATTATTGGGGACATCTTTCCAACATTATCAGAATGTATAAATTAGTTTGTTAAATACTTATGATAATTTATTCTACAATATTTAGGATTCATGTGATTCATCCATTGTTGAGTCTTGGGTGCTGTCCTCTGCGACTCCCTTAAGTTCAGACCTGCTACTGCGAAAACCTTAGGAAAGCTATAATCTGGTTTAAAAGGTTCAGCCCCAGACAATTCAGCCCAACCCAAACCCAATTTCATTTTCTCCTGAACTTGAGCCGACTCGTCTTCAGAACAGATGATATGAGTGGAGGAGAATAGCAAAAGAGATATAAGGAGAAGGAATAGTTTACAGGAGCAGATAGGGGAACCCAGCGGAAGCACAAAGGGAGAATAGGAGATCCAAGAAAACAGGAAGCGATCATGGAGAGTTAGAGAGTGTGAACCGTAGTACTTTCACATAGGAAAGGAGAAGTGAAGAAATATATAGGGGGAAGTGCAGATGAGAACATGACACTGAAGGAAATGATGGCCTGATACCCTAGTATATACAGATAATTATAAATAAAAATAAATTGCCTGAATAAATCTCACCTTCCATTTTACATAAGTTATAATGATTGTTGGCTATTTCATTACTTTTATTTTACACTGCCAAATGATCATTTAGAGTTTTCTGGAAATGCCACAGCCGAGACTGAGTTCACTGCAGTAAACTGTGGGTATTATTCCCATCTTAATCATTATTCCCCTCCACTGGCTGCAAGCACTCTGATAAATAAACATTGAAGCAATCCAACTTTGTGCCGGTCTCCAAGCAACAAGAGTCATTGGAAATTAATACTCAACCCAACAGGATGAAATTGACAGTGCACTGCTTGCTCCCTTGAATGTAATTGGCAGCCTGAAGCTATTAAATTAAGCAGTCTGATGCTTGAACTGAGCTATTTGAAGAAAAGCTTTTTTGTTTGGATGTTTTCTTGCCGGATGGTAGGTAGTAGATCCTTCCCGCCAAGTATTCAGTAAGACTGGTGTGACTTCATTCAAGTAGTGCCAGAAGGGACGCTCATTTGTTCTCTTAAACTAATTGAACCCAACGTTTGACAGGTTTTAATTCTGTTTTTAGCACTGGTACTTTTTGATTCCGAAATGAAACAACGGATGAAGATCATAAAACCTCCATACAATACACGTAATA
>SRMA01025189.1:985143-1006940 GCA_007224835.1 Danionella cerebrum | reverse complement strand
GTGTTTCGTTTTAAGATGCCTTATCAAGTTGGTAGTATTAAAGGCTGCTTTGCTAGTACCACCGCGTGAAATGCTCGCATTGCAAACGTTGCATGTAGCTACCAGACTAGAATCACTTTCCAATTTAAAATACTTCCACACTGCAGACATCTTAGCACCGTATTGCAAGTAGTAAACAACATGCGAGTTTAACATGCGAGTTTGCGACACGTGCGTGACGTAGCTGACGTAAACATTCGATCGGTCCGATACATAGAGCCGATTCCGATCAGTTAAAAAATGCCTCGATCGGCCCCGATACCGATCTTTACGATCGGCTCGGGACATCCCTAGTATAAACTGAAGAACATGTTTTCAAGAGAGGCACAGTCCCTTCATTTGTGTGGAAAAGGTTAGGGTTTGCGTCTTCAGATATTGAAAAATATCATGAAAAAGCCATTAAAAGCCTATAGTGTTACTTTCAATTACTTTTAGTTTCTTTCACAGAAGTAGAAATTGATTTCAATCAAAATAACATTTTTGAAGATTAATTTTTAGTAAAATTTTCCAACTATAGAAAGAGTAGTATTAAGTGAAATAACCCTGAAAAGAACAACCAGGAGGTCAAGGCCTATAGGACTTAATCCACCAAGAAACAACTGATAACACTCAGTGCTGTTGGAAACTGAAATCCTGTAGAACCCTTGTCTGTCCTAATTTAACCTCTGAATGCTTCAGAGGGGATCTAGGTGGAAGTGTTCGGATCAGATGAAATTAAAGACTGTTGACTTACGATGTTGGAGACGTGAGACAGGACAACTAGTGAGATCCTCCTCCCCTCAACCATGGCATGGAAATGGGGTGTTAAATGACTCAAGAGATGAAACTGTCCTAATTTTGTAAATGAACATTTGAATGCTTCAGAGGGGAACAAGGTAAGATCAAAACAGAGCTGTTTGCTGACTTCCCGTGTTTAGATTAGGAGGGGACAGGAGACAGGACAACTTGTGAGACCCACTTCCCCTCAACCACGGCATGGAAATAGGGTGGGGGATGCTATTTCAGCATTAAATGACCAAAAACACCGCCATGTCAACAAGTCACCTTTAACATTCTAGAGTTGCCTAATTTTGGAGGGAGCTGGAGGTTTGGGTTGTCACATGTTTGAACAATGCTTTCTGAGAAAAAATTAACCCATGATGGGCAACTAAAGCAAGGACTCTGCCGTTATGTACGGCCATTTTTCGAAGGCTAAGTCCTACTTAATAAATATGTTATATAATGTTCAATCACTGTTGAAGTAACCCTACCATTAAATTTAATGATCAAAATCATTTGCAAGAGTAGTTTTTAAGGTTTTTCTTTCTTTGCCTCCAATACAACATTCCGTTGTGCTCAGCAGCTTTATAAAATCGCTTTGTTACTCCCACATATGACAAAAAGAAAGAGGAACAAGGCTCATATGAACTCCTTCTGGCCACTGTTGGCCTCAGCAGGGAGACTGAGACCTTATAAGCACCAAGGTCATGAAAGCAAAACAAGCCCTAATCACCTACCCTTCTTTTAAAGTTAGTTTTTCTCCGTCTATGAAGAAAGGGCTTTATTCAGTTTGGTCCAGAACCCAACGCCCCCCTTTTCTGGCTCCAGGATTCCTGGCTGACATTCCCTCAATCTTCTAGCTCCAACAGGCCTCAAAAAAAAACCTCCCTCTCCAAGATTGCCTCAAGGGCATTGCTGCCCTCCATATTCTGCACCCTTTCTCCTAAAGATGCTATATCTTTAAAAGAAGGTCTATATGTGGAGTGGGGAACAAGGGTAAAAAAAGAGAAAGGATGGGTGTTGCTGATACTGCTGAAACTGTTTTTATCCTTTTCATCGCCTCTACAGCTTGAAATGCCCTTGTGACAACTGTATGTTGGTATCCAAAAGTCCTACAAACTCATTTGCTGCGGTTTTATTCTGATTTTGCGAACTCAGCTCATCTTATAATATACATTCCATCATTACTCTTGAACTCCCCCGTGTTGACGCTCCCATGTTGCCATGGCTTTCTAATTAGGACAAAAGGCATGGTGTAAACAAGCATTGGCTGGCAGCCCATGTGATGTTGACCACCTTTGGACCCAATGGAAACTGCTTTTCTTATGATGATAGGCCACACAAACCCAGTCTAGTGCTGCTTCAGACTTCCTGTTTATGATACAATTCTACTAGTCTCAGTCTAGTGAGTATTGATCTTTGTTTCTGCAAATGTTAATCAATGTGAAGCTGGATTTTTGAACCCGGAGTGAGTGCATAAAATATTAATATACCTCCTAAAAGTTCTACCTCACAGCATGGTTACTAGAATGACTGGAAGTGTAAGAAGTACTCCATGCAGAGCTCTGCTATTTCAAGAGGATGGTTTTGCAAACACATTACAGCAGAATGTGTTTAGAAAAACTATTTCTTCCAGTCACGATGAACTCCTTTAAAGCACTTCCATTTCAAGGCCTCGAACCTTTGGATGGTGCTTTTTGTCTGGGTCGAGGAAATATTGATGCAATGATGCTCCCTGCCTGAAGATGGCGTTTGCTCTACAACAGATGCACAAAAGAGGCAGTAGCGAGCCACAAATCCTCTCTTTTTTTCTCCCCATTTTTGTAATCTTTTGTAAAACTGCAGATCGAAAATTTGAATAGGTCTGTAGAGGGCGCTAGTCTGTTTCAAGTTCAAACCCTGTGTGTCTCTCATGCCCCACGGTGCCTCAACCCCCCCCCCATGATTTTTACACTCCACCTGCTCATGTAAAGATATAATAATTTCTCTTCAATTGTTTTTTTTTGTTCTTGTCCCAAAAAATGTGACGTGAACATACAGGTACAGGTATTTTATTAGATGATCATGTAAATGTTGATGTATTTCAGTAATTCCAATCAAAAAGTGAAAACTCTTTCCACACAGATCGACGTATTTCACATGTTTATTACCTTTTATTGTGACTATTTCAACTAATGATACTCCCAAAATCAGTATTAAAGCCTCTACACACCAATCGAACGAGTGGTGCCAACGAAAAAGAGTTTCATACTGACATAAACTAGCCATTCGGTGGCGCTCATCACACATTTTCATATCGAAAAGTCATCGGAAGATTTGTGAGAATGATCAGTGTGTAGAGGCCGTTACAATAAAGGATTTTTTGAAACTACAGCACTCTGTACTTTTGGGGCTATAGTAGGGGCTCCTGAGTTACTGCAGCAATGCAGCATGGCATGGGGTGGTTCAGTCTGTGGCACTGCTCCGCGGTTATGGGAGCCAATGTTGCTCTGATAGTGGCTTCAGCTCTTCTGAATGGTTGGGTATGACGTATCGTATCTTCTTCTTCACCACACACATTTTCTATGGGGTTGAGGTTGGGTGCTGGCCAGTTCAGACCAGTGACACCATGGCCATTAAACCCGGTACTGGCAGCTTTGGTGCTGTATGCAGCTGCAACACCCTATTGGACAATGAAATTGACATTGAATGAAATCTGTAGGTTGTCCTCTCAAACTTCCTGGGACACTGCTGTGTAGACCTTGGAACTCAGGAAACACAGTGGACCAACACCAGCAAATGACATGGCACCCCAAACTATCACTTACAGTGGGAACTCTGGCACTGGGCGAACAATGAGATTGGTTCGAAATTAAAGTTAAAGGCTTAAATTAAGGATGCAAAACTCAATTTAGCAAGAGCCAATTCCTTCAGGAAGAGAAAATGGATTTGTCGTTATTAACAGACTGCAGTGGTGCAAGTCTAAATACTTGGTTTAACTCTATATTAGCAGAAAAATGTTTCTTAACTCTCGTTCATAAAGAAATGATCAAATAAAATGTTTCTTTTGTTATTCTTCTCTCTTTAGAATAAACATTGCAGGTTTGAGCCCCACATTAGCTGATTTTACCACCTGAATATGGATCAGAGAGCGATCTGTTACCATCACTTAATTAGCCAAACGACAATAATCAATCTGTGTATAAGGGACTGAATATCCAAACAGAACAAAGATACTCCTTTAATTTCTGATAAAGCCGGGTAGCGTTGGAAATATGTCTTAATGTTACTTCCTGTCTGTTCAGAGTATGAGCTGCGTTAACAACTCTTTATAACACATTATTGCTGACTCTAAACTGGCAGAGTGAATTGAAGAGATTGCCAGCTGCACTGTTTGCTGAAGCATTTTATTTGCTCTTCATTACAGGATTAGATTTAGCTGCAACATTTAAGCACAGAGGAATTAAAAAGTCAACGTATTTGGTAGGGATGTCCCGATCAGGTTTTTTGAGCCCCCGATCCGATCCGAGTCATTTCATTTTAAGTATCGACCCATACCGAGTCCCGATCCGATACTTGTCTTTTCCTTGTGCTAATTGCACACTTTAAGTGCATGCAGGTTATTAAATCAATCCAGTGTGTACTCTTGACAACCTAATAGCTCAGCAGTGCATCAATAAAATGGTTTAGCCTTTTCCTGCGTTCGCTCAGTGAAGTCGCAATATTCTGTCGTGTTTCGTTTTAAGATGCCTTATCAAGTTGGTAGTATTAAAGGCTGCTTTGCTAGTACCACCGCGTGAAATGCTCGCATTGCAAACGTTGCATGTAGCTACCAGACTAGAATCACTTTTCAATTTAAAATACTTCCACACTGCAGACATCTTAGCACCGTATTGCAAGTAGTAAACAACATGCGAGTTTAACATACGAGTTTGCGACACGTGCGTGACGTAAACATTCGATCGGTCCGATACATAGAGCCGATTCCGATCAGTTAAAAAATGCCTCGATCGGCCCCGATACCGATCTTTACGATCAGCTCGGGACATCCCTAGTATTTGGTTATCTATATAATGTAATTTCTCCATTTACTGATGAAGCTGAGTTACCTTATAGACATGCATTAATGTTGTATCTTAACTTCTCTTGCTTAACTGTATTTTAACACAAAGAAATAATGGAATCTAAACTAATATAAGGCAGATTGTTCTGCAGAGACCTCGGAAATACCTGTTTCGTAACACCAGTAACAGCTGCTTCTGTGTAATATGTCTTATAAATGCTCTACCGTTCTATCTCGCTCCATGGGAGAGTAATATATGTAGATAATCTAGGCTAAGTAAGAATAAGCTTTATTAGCTTTCATTAAGCCCCCTTGCCTGCTGAAGAGCCTTATACATAGGGATTTCCTCATAATATTAACATTATGACATGATTTGAAGTAGAAATACATGCAGAGCGTACTCTGACATGAGACTAGTTGTTCTTCCTAACAGAAGTGAGTTTGCTGAAAAGGTTAGTTTTCACCTTTTGGTTTTGCAAAACCACATTCACCACAGGTGGGACCAAGTCACTACTTTGCAAGTCAAGACAGGGCAAGTCGCTAAATTTTCATTTTCAGTCATTTACAAAAACAAAACAAAACAAACAAACAAAAAAACACAAACGAGCAACAATGGATTTCATTTTTTTTCCATTGATTTTATAGTGTTTCTGTTCACCATACCAAGTGTGTGGAGTATTTTTGATACACTTTATAAAACAGTTCTTACTTAACAACATATTAAATACATTTAGCAATCATGTTACTAAAACGTTCACTAACCAATAACTATTAAAATGATGAGGATAAATTAAAAAAAGTACAAACACAATATGATTATTTTGGTTGTGTTATCATATTTTACAGTTCATTAACAATAGGACCGTAGTTTTTTCTAGTAGGTGAACTTGTAGCTGCTCTTTTAGACGGCTGACAGGATGGCTACGACTGTGTTTTGAGCATGCGTGCGCAAACAACAAGTCACGAGTCATTGGGGTTAAAGTTCGAATCAAGTTGCGAGTCATTGGGGTTCATCCGAGTGAAGTCACGAGTCATTGGGGTTTAAGTCCGAGTCAAGTTGCAAGTCATTGGGGTTCAAGTTTGAGTTAAGTCACGAGTCATTGGGGTTTAAGTCGGAGTCAAATCACGAGTCATTGGGGTTCAAATTGGAGTCAAATTGCGAGTCATTGGGGTTCAAGTCGGAGTCAAGTGGAGAGTCATTGGGGTTCAAGTCTGAGTCAAGTTGCAAGTCATTGGGGTTCAAGTTTGAGTTAAGTTGCAAGTCATTGGGGTTTAAGTCGGAGTCAAGTCACGAGTCATTGGGGTTCAAGTATGAGTCAAATTGCGAGTCATTGGAGTTCAAGTCGGAGTCAAGTGGAGTCATTGGGGTTTAAGTCGGAGTCAAATCGCGAGTCATTGGGGTTCAAGTTGGAGTCAAGTCACGAATCATTGGGGTTCAAGTCAGAGTCAAATCGTGAGTCATTGGGGTTCAAGTCGGAGTCAAGTGGAGTCATTGGGGTTTAAGTCGGAGTCAAATCGTGAGTCATTGGGGTTCAAGTTGGAGTCAAGTCACGAGTCATTGGGGTTCAAGTCAGAGTCAAATCGTGAGTCATTGGGGTTCAAGTCGGAGTCAGGTCACGAGTTATTGGGATTCAAGTCTGAGTCAAGTTGCAAGTCATTGGGGTTTACGTTTGAGTCAAGTTGCAAGTCATTGGGGTTCAAGTATGAGTCAAATTGCGAGTCATTGGGGTTAAAGTCAGAGTCAAGTAGTGAGTCATTGGTGTTCAAGTCTCCGTCAAGTCTCGAGTCATTGGGGTTCAAGTCCAAGTCGAGTCGCAAGTCTTTGGTGATATAGTCAAGTTATCAAATCCATGAGTTAAGTCCAAGTTGAATGACTCAGTTCCACATCTCTGACGTTCACATTGGTTGGATCCCTCTCAAAATAATTAAATAAAAGTAAAGCTCAATGAGTCATTGAATTGTAATTAGTTAGAACGATTCTTCAACTTTTTAAAGGAAGCGGGAGAACAACAATCTTTTAGGTTCAGCTCAGTGGATTTAAACTTATTCTCATACCTTGTTGTCATGCATTGTTCTAGTTTTGGATAGAAAAGGAAGACTATCAAGGATCGAATAAGTGAAAACTGAGGATGACTGACAATATATTAAAACATAGAAGAACTTGCAACCTTTTCCTGACCTCGTTCTGCCTGGCAGATGGTATTCATTCTTAAAAATGGGTTTGGACCCTCTCTGTTCCCCAAGGGTGCATGACTTGACAAAAACAAAAAATAAACGTTTTATTTATTTTTGTATTCAGCTCAATATTTTCTCCACTGTCTTCATTTCAGTGTAATGTTAAGCATCTAAATGCATGGACAGATGTATTAAATGGAATAAATAATATTATTTTTCAATCAGTCGATGAGTTAATCTTCAACTTGGGTAAATGAAGAATTTAAGCATCTAGTGCATCTGCAAGGTTTCGATTGACAGAAAGAGTGGTTATATGTCTGCTCATAGCAGTCTCTCTCTCTCTTTTCTCTCTCCTTTATTGTCCTGTCAAATTGTGGTTCTGTTATCCATGCTGTGCATAACTCCTCTTAATGTTCCGCCGTTGTCATTTGTTCCACTTTTTACAAATCCTTCTGTTTTTATTCCGATATGATGTTGTTCGGTCTGTCAGAAATTCTATTGTTATATCATTTCTTCATCTGTGTTTGAGTTAATTGTCTTCGAAATATGTTTTTGCTAAGCATTCTGTTGTTCATTTTGTCTGCCGTCAAAACCATGGCTCATTATCTATCTCTCTAAATATCATTGATTTGTTCTTTAGCCGTCACTTTCCATAAACACTGATTTATTTAATGTCTAAGTCTGCTCAGGTGTAAACTGGTTTTCACCGGTTTCATGGTTTTTAAGTTTAGAAACGAGTGGTCACCCAAGGGTTTCTCGCAGCTTCAACTGATAAAGCAAGCCTGAACGTTTTAATTAATCTTATTTGTTAAGTGGTAAAGCAACTCATGCATCTTCTCAAACAAACCAATTAACTAAAAGCTTGACTAATTAAATTTCTCAGTATTCAAGCAAGACGTGAAAGCATGATGAAGAGTAAGTGGTTTAGTAATTGGAAATTGTTTTGATATTTGTTTTTTTAACTTGCCTGCTTGGCTCATTGCAGTTAAACATTAGAATTGTTATCACAGGACTTTTGATTGGTTCATAAAACTTGTTTTCTCCCGTGTGATTACAATTCAGAACGTTCTCTCTGCTCTAAATTGCCTTCATCTGTTTTATTTTAAGTGGTTATACACTCACCGGCCAAATTAGTACGATAACGTCACCCATGTTCCTTGATGCGAATCTCCAGTTTGACCAGATCCCAAACAAACTCTATAAGATTGAGATCCGGTGACTGTGGAGGATTGTCATGTTCAAGAAACCAGACTGAGATGGTTCACAGTTTATGACAATGTGCGTTGTCTGCTAGAAGTAGCCATCAGAAGATGGGGGACACTGTGGTCAAAAGGGATGGAGATGGCAGCCTACAATTGGTACTACTGGGCCAAGAAACCCCCACACCATTACACCACCACCAGCCTGAACTGTTGATTACAGGCAGAATGGATCCATGCTTTTATGTTGTAAACACTAAAATCTGACCCCACTATGTGAATGTTGCAGGAGAAATCGAGACTCATCAGACCAAACAACATTTTTCAATCTTTTACTGTCCAAAATTGGCGAGCTTGTGCGAATTGTAGCCTCAGTTTTTTGTTCTTAGCTGATCCTGGTGTGGTTTTCTGCTGCTGTAGTCAATCCGCCTCAAGATTTTACATGCTGTAATGAGTGATTGAGTTACTTTTGCCTTGAACCAGTCTGGCCTGTCTCCTCTGGCATCAAGAATCGCTGATATGTTCTGTTTTTTTCAACCAATTTCTGTGAGTCATAGAGATGTTGGTGCATGAAAATCCCAGTAGATAAGCAGTTTCTGAAATACTCAGACCAGCCCGTCTGGCACCAAATCACCTTTTTTCCCCATTCTAATCCTTGGTTTAAACTGTAGCAGGTCGTCTTGACTATGTCTACATGCCTGAATGCATTTAGTTGCTGCCATGTGATTGGCAGTTAAAGAGGTGTACCTAATAAAGTGGCCAGTAAGAAAAAAAAATCTGAAATAATATTACGACTAAATATCAGACAAATACACAGTGTTTAGTCCAGTTTTTCTACTGTAAATAGCATAACACTGATTAGCCGGGCAGTTCTAATCTTTATTTGTTTACACAGCAGTGTTTTTAGCAGAAATGTACTTGAATGAGCATCAACTGCAAACAGTTTTAGATATATAACATATTGCAAACAGTTTTTATGTTCATTTTAGATTTATGCCTTGGGGCAACACTACATTGCAGTTGAATTTAAGCAGCTTCTACACAACCTTGGCTTTGCTTGTATGGAGTTCAGCTAAAGGATGCTAATTTGAGCTTGTGTCAGTCCTAATGGTCCCATGGCCCAAACAGAGTCAGTAAGTCATCGAGTGCAGAGAAAAGTGAAAAAGACACAAGTTAAATTACATATTTGGGAGATCTGCACAAGTTGAGCAGCTGGTTTGTGGAAAAACATTAAGAGCTTTTTGAGGATGACTGCCAATTCAGCCAAACCTCTAAAATCTCTGTGGAAAGAACATGTAAGGTGCATAAAATTGGAGCAATCTGATACCACATCTCTAGTCTTTTGAAAAAGGCTCTTTATAAAACCCTTGTCTAAAGGGATATTCAATCTCAAGTGTTCTTCTTATACCTGAAGGGAATTGTTTTTACAGAGAAGATAGCGTCTGTCTTTTCCACTGCACCTTATAACCTCCGTTTCCATCAAACATATTTATCCGCCACCCCACGGTCACACATCTCATTGTTTATGCGTTTATTTTCACGCATGTTTTCCTTTCTGTTGGGTTTAGATCTCACCCTTAAAAAGAACAGGTTGGAAAATAACGCTGTAACCTGTTCTAGAAATAGTGAGGGGGAAAGCGTGAAAGTGCCTGGAGCATTTTAACGCATTTGAAGGAGGTGCAGGGGATTAGGACACGGAGGGAAACGACTTATTTGGAGTTACCTGGAAGAAAAACAACAGAGTAGTGAATAGAAAGGAAGATGGCTGAAAGATTCTGCAAACTATTTTCATGTAAATGCCAGTGGCAATGGCAGATAGGTTAGTCCACTCAGTGCAGGATATAATTTAAAATTTGGGCTAAATAGGGGTGTAACAATACACTGCATGGATACGATACATACTTTGATATTATTATTATGTATAGTAAACCATCGTTGGAAAAAAAATGTATTTCAAAAAGTTTTCAGATCACAAAGTTTAGAAGCTTAGGGTTCTCTTATGTGAGCATTTGATACCATCCATCCACTAGGGGGCAGTGTTAAAGTTTGTATGAAGTAATTTTTACTCTAAGCTAATTTTATAATGTTTCTCGTTTAAAATGTGAGTAAAGGATGATTGGCACCTTGTTAAGGGGTGCTCATTACGTCGATTACGGAGGTGCTACCGGTCGATCGCGGCGTGAAATTGAAACAATATCAGCCGATCATCCATCCCGTCACAGTTCAGTAAAGTTTGATTCACGGATTCGGTTTTCTCTGCTCAGTAGCTCGAGACCAGATTTTTCTTAGTAAACAAATAATACTTAATGAAAAGGCCATATTCATATTTTAATCTGTGTTGTGTCGCGGACAAACTACTAAATGGTTTTTTATCAAAACCAGTTTCCCTCGGCATTCCCAGAAACACATTACCGTCTATGAGCAACCCGCTGACATGGAATCGCTTAAGGACCATCTGCAAATTACGAGATCCAAAATATGTTTTACCCAGAATATGCTTCATAACTTCATAACCAAAATCAAGCAACACGCCACTCCTCACCTGCATATTGTACTGCACGACTCAGTTTCAATAAATATTGAAATATTTATTAGAGCATCATTTTTATTCTTGATTATTTGGATCAAAGCTCAATTGCTCCAATAAAAAATCACTCTATTACCAACAAATTCAGGTCACACACAACTGTTCTAATGATTCAATTCAGTGCAAGTCATCAAATTAAACTTATGTTATTACAAAAACTGTATATAGTTAATTATTATGTGTGTTTTGTCAATTCTCAATAAAGTTGAAAATAGTTGTTTGTTGATTGATGTTTTACATTTTTGTAGCGGGTAGATCACTTTGAGTTGGTCATTTTAAAAGTAGCTCACAAGCTGAAAAAGTGTGAGCACCCCTGATCTAAACGATATCTCCCAGTAGCTCCACGATACTCCATGGATTTGGATTAAGTTGCACTAACTTAATCTGATTTCACCAAAATTTTTAGGATTAAGACTTTAAGTCTTAAATTGGCTAATGTTCTGTGATTTACCAATCATTGTTCAAAATTGTTCAAAATCCTTTTGCATCTGCGCATTATCAACACAGACATTATTATTGTGCTGGAGCAGGAACAATAGGTAAAGACTAAACCATTGAAGCACTTTCCAGCATAAATAATCATATTTTTGCAATTTTCAAAAAAAAAAAAAAAAATATATATATATATATATTATTTGAAATCAAATTTTTATATTTGCTTTTGTCATTGCTTCTCAAATTGGTGTTTTATTATTCCCTGTACATCATCATTTTCTCAGAATCCTAGAAGTGGAAGAACAGTTCATTCTCAGGTTATACTGTAAAGCATTACGCTAAGCACATTTTTATATTCAAGTAAACAAGGCAATCTTGCTCTCTCGGGTTGTAAAAATATCACAAAGTCAAGATGAGGGCAAACATTGAGAGGAAGTCCTTCAGTTAATGTTTGCAGTTCTTTGGAAAGACTGTCACATGAGGCTTTAAAAGCCACATTAGTCATCACTAACTTATCTTTCCTGAAGCACCTAACTATACACCTCCTCTTTTCAGCCGACGTCCATTTCAGAACTTTAGGCTTTCTCAGTTCTAAATGAATTCCTGTTGGAGTGAGAGAGCTGGCAGGGAAGCTATTAGGTGCCTCGTCACAATATGTGTTGCAAATTTTCTAACCTGGCATTTAGCTCTGTCAGCAGGAAGACGCTGGATCAGGTTACAACCTTTGAAACACAAGGAGGGAAAAAATGCTCCACATCCCCATCCCCCATTCTGCAGACAGAGCTATTTGTAGCAGGAGCTTCCAAACAATGTCAGCGCAATCACACCATGCACCTAAAGAAATGGACGAATTTCATGCCTGGTTAGGCTCCCCTTGTTTGAGATCATTCTTCCCTTCTTTCTCTTGGCGTATTGGTTGGTCAAATTTAGTCAAATGACTTCTGTCTGCTCCAGAATACGACTCGCCTCAGTGACTGGTGAGGCGATGGAAAATGGTCAGGTTTTTATACACAAATATATTTACTTACATGCTATTTACTATGATATTAACATATTTTCAGCTTCATCTTCAGGCCAATAGAGGTTCTGCATTGATGTTATATTCTCACTCAGACCCCACTGAGACTGAGTGCCAACACAAGCAGTAAAACCGCTGTAATTATTACAGGACATTTCAGAACTGCTAGTATATAAAATATTGTTTGATAAATTGTTGTCTGTCATGTCTTACATAAGACAAAGGGGTGTGACAAGCAAAGGGTTTAAAACGCCCCCTTTCTCATCCCTTTCCCCTCTTTTAGACTTTATGACTATATCCTGACTGCATGTTTAAGTTAAATAATGCCACATTTTCTGTTAAATCTTAAAAAAAACTTGCTTTAAAGTTGTACTACTTGGTTAAAAAACAAATATTCAATTACACTAGTTATTCTAAGGACTATACGATTAATGCACAAACAATTGGATTTTATGACCAGCTTTCTGTAGGCATGGAGATTTCCTGACATTTATACTTTCCTGATTTTAACACCACCACTTAAAAAAGCAGATTTATGCTGTTCAACATTGTGTGGAATTGTTGGTTGTTATTGCATCACTTTCCCCATGACGCCTAGACAACGCGTGCAGTTATTGTCAATAAGGACTGTAACACAGTCAAATCTGTTTGAGTGTAGCAAGCACTTTTCTCAAAAGAGCTTCAAGAAACTAGTGAGTGGTGGATTTTGGGGTTTGATTGGTGATGCAGTAAAAAAGATCCCAAAAAAGACTGGAATCCATTTAACAGTTTGGGAAATTTGCTTTGGTTCTAGAGTTTTCATTAAAGTTCACCACCATCTGTTTGTCAGAATCGCTGTAGCAGCCGATGATTAACGTACGTCTCATACTAAACAGGTTTTTAACATTCATTAGGAGGAGAAACACATTACTTTGGCATTATTTTCCACAATTTTCTCTGTTATCAATCTCTTGGTTGAATGCCAAGCAGCACTGACTTGAAATTGAATTTGTTTTGCGCTGTGACAAGACCATCAAATATAAGTCAGCATGGTCTAGTTCTCCTTAAACAGCATCGGTGACTGAAGAGTTTGAGAAAAACCCAGAAGCAACATGACGGTCAGTCATCTGTCTTTGAAATTTCCGAAGCAGCCATCACTTGAGTGCAGAGAAGATCAAGAAGCTGCATTCTGCATTCTGAGCAATGGCTGTGCCAGTGAAGGCTGCAGCCCTTGGCAATTAGAGTCTGGGTGAAATATTTGCTCTCTGTCAGGAGAGGAGAGAAAGAAAGAGGAAGAGAGAGAGAGAGAGAGAGAGGATGAGGGAGGTGATGGACCCAGGGGATTCACACTCAGGAGCACAGAATCAGCTTGTGAGTTTCATTTGATATGGAAGGTTGTGCAAGCCTCTTTATCTCAGCTCTTTTTTCTGTAAGCACAGAGGAAGGCAGGGGCACTGCTGTAGAGAGTTTGCTCTTTACTCTGCTGAGGAATTAACCTTCAAAACACTCCTCTTACAACCTAGAGAGGGTAATGTTTTGCTTTCAAAACAGCCCTGTAATGTGAACAAAAATATTTCAGAAATGCGGCTTGAAATAACCTTTAGGAAGTTTATGGAGTCTTTAATCTCACAATATGGCCTTTTCATTTTTTTCATTTCGTTCACACTCAGGATGAACTTCATTTCTCTCACCATTGAAACTGGCTAGAAATAGGGCTGACAACTACCCAAATGAAATGGGACACCCATACAAAGCTGCATTTTTGGTTCACCAAATACATAATTTCTGGTAACCTTTAATTTTTTTAACATGATCAAACTGTTGTATAATTGTAATTAAATATTGGCACATTATTCAAGTTAACTAGTGATTTTATTTGTGATTAAAATTAATGTTAATTTTTGAAATTGTGGATTTGTTTGCATGCCTTTTCTATTAATATACAAAAAAATCAATGCACTTTTGTAGTTATTTTAGTCGATGTCTCTTGTTGTTTACATTTGGCTTGTTACTCACGTTCTAACAGTGCTATTGAGCATAATGGTGAAAGTTGGGAGAAAGCGGCAGAGCCCTATATGGGATTTTTTTTGAAAATGACAGTGAGACAAAAGTCACAAAATATGACAAAAAGGCCACAACATATGAGGAACAGTTCACAATGGGAAAAATCCCTGGAATATCATTAACCAAGCTTGCATAGGGATGCTAAAAAGCTTATATCTTGTTAAAAAGCTTCTTTTAGTACCTCCCGGCTTGGTAAGCACTTTTAACATTTAACACTCTTCTCATACTAGTCGCAAATAGTCACAATTTTGACTGCAGATTTCTACAGTGTATACTGGACTAGTCATTGTGTTCATTAGCGATATCTACAGTTATTTGTCGACTATTATTTTGGAAAACATTTGCAGATTTCTACAACTGTCATTTGACTAGGAAATAAATGTGTTTGAGATACTTTTAAATATAATTTGCACTAGTAGCAGGAAGCTGAGCCTCTGTTCAAGACAGGATTAACCGCATCCTTCGTGCCTGTTTGTAAGGATTCTATGCTGTCTGTTTCTCTCTTTATTCTCTTGATGTCTGTTTCTATCACCTGTGTGCCTCACGCTCATCGAGGCTTTATGGCTTGCCACCAGTGGGGGTTTCCCCCTGTCTCTGAGAACTTTATAACCCTGTCTGCTTCTTAGTCTAGTGTCAGTAAATTGTGGCATCTTTGCTATCACAGACGTCTGTTGGTTGGATCTTTGAAAAGAATCTACCTTGCGTACTCACCTTTGATTGGATTGGTTGTAGATGCTTTCTGTCTGTTGGATTCCCTGTGTGTGCCCGGAGTTCTTGTTCCTGTCTGCACATACTTATCTGGGTACTCCTCTTAGAACACAAGGGATCATTAACGGTGGACTGCATCATGGACGAAGAGACCCTTATTTACCAGAACCATCCACAGACACCCCATGGGGTCAAACCCTATCGCTATATGTTTGCTAAGTGTTGAATAATCCACTTAACCTCACATCATTGTCTTTTCCTTCTGTGTTGTCACCAGAAACGTGATGGTTAAGCATAACAGGACGTGGCAGAACAAGTCTGTTTCCTAGACCAGGGCTATATGACTTGCTCAGCCAACGTCATAACCTATGGCACACTTTACGATGTCAGGCCCTTGACTTGTGTGGCACATTAAAAACTCACACAACGCATGCCAATGCCAGATGAAAGCTGAATGTATCAGATTGATCAACAGTTTTCAATATTCATAGAGTCAGCTCAACTAGAAATGATCTGATATGAGAAATGATAAAGTGTGACCTTGATTAAAATGAAAATGAAGTTTTCCCACAGATTGAAATGAAAACAAAGCCTTTCCAACAGCACAGTATTCACCCAGTAACTGTCACAAGGCATCGCTCATGTTCAAGAGCTGTTCCACCACATGGGTGCCATTTGCTTGTTGTAACCTTTCAAAATTTCAAAACGAATTCCAATGTTTTATTAGATTTACAATCAAAAAATATCTCTTTTTGTTCTTTTTATCAACACCCTTGTTATTCTTTATATGAGTAACAGGCCTGAAAGAAACAGGAGCAAAGATTTACCAAATACATGCTAAATAGCCACAGTCACCAAATATGTGCATTTTTACACAAAACTAATTAATAATTCAGAGTAGTATTTTTTTGAATGACACTCTAAGACATAATCAGAAAATCCTTAAATATGTAAATAATAAATTGAGAGAAATTACCTTTGCTCTTCTCATGGCCTTCTAAAGATCCAAGTGATGTAACTTCCTGCTGACAAACTGACATAGAAATACCCCAGTTTTTCAGGGGGGGATGGGTTAGGGTAACAGTTCTTTTCATTCTAAGAAAGTATAGATATTTGTATAAATAAATGTATTTGAAACAAATATCAAGGCAAAGGATCTTAATCATTATATTTAATGGTGAAGTGTAGCATTAGAGAAGGGGGACAAGCTTTAAATGCTAGTTTTCAGTGTTTTATGTGGATTTTATCAATATTGTAAATGTAACGGTGTGTAGTACACTTTGCTTAGAAATAAAATTTAATTATGAAGCAATTTTAATGTTTATTTATGCATTTAAAGTGCCAGGGATCGAAATGACACCCATTTGGTGGAATGGCTCTCAAGAATTCCTTACTGGTGTTATTTTGCGATATATTCTATCGGTCAGTGCTAACAACAAATCTGTCCCAAGCATCTTTCCTAAGGGACTGAGGAACACACTTCGGAAAGTTTGCTGACATTATACTACGCAAAAAACTTTGAGTTTATACCACAAAGCACATTTTCTATTTTTCTGTATTTTGACATCATTTTTTAACAATATTAAGATTTTTTTGTATTGCGTAAAAATTATTTTACAAACCACCTGTATGCTATGGTCATTTTTACTCAGATTTAATAAAGGTCTGAAACTAATAATAACCCACCGGTGATATTGTATTCAGCTATTCAATTAAATTCTACCAGTTCTCAACATATTCATTTGGGAAAGCTCTATTTGCAAAAAGAAGCAACCAAGGAACTGTAATAACAAATAGAGCAAAGGAAATCAAGAAACCTTTTGTGAAAACAAACTGCCTAAGCTCTATGTGAACTATATTAAAGGGAGGAGATATGAAATATCCACATGCCTATAACAGTTTGAGCAAATCTAGACTTTGTCCCTCTGTGCCCTCGAGCATAAGCGCCGTCAGTTAACAGATGAATAACAAATGAACCCTGTTGACAAATGACTCTAAATGCTAAAAAGGCGAATACAAACCAACCAATAGGTTTCAGGAAGATCCTGTCAGTCATTGCACACTGTTAACTGTAATGTGCACCTTGTTATCTCCATCAATCCAGAGCCAATCATCTCTGTTGGAGAGAAAGAATTAAGAGTAAGTGATGAGTCACATAATAAACGGGGAAAATAAGAGCAGATCACTTTCTCCCCTCCACTGGCAGCGGAATGGTAATTAACAAGGGCAGAAATGGGATCAGTTTATGACTAATGGCTAATTATCACTTATGCCTGAGACTGCACATGGCTGCACAAATGTAAAACAAAGACTGCAGGTAAGAATCATCATCATTCCTAAGCTGAGATGTCGTTTGGATTCTTTAGAATCATGAGAATTCAGGCAGTTTTGTCACAAATTGCTTAGATTTCAATGGAATAGTGGGATTCGGAAATCTCGCTTTTGCCAACTTTCGCTTTAGCGGCTAAAATACTTCAGAGAAAACGTGGTTAATATGCAAGGTGTTGAAATTTAATATCTTAAATCCAATTTTTACCATAACTTTCAGTTTTGTTTAAAACAAACCCCTTCAGGTATAACGCTGTTTCCTTGTTGCCATCAAGGTCATGGTTCTTAGCATCTGCAGACCCCTTCACTGGATGAAATCGCATGCACAGGAAGGTTATACATTTATTTCTTTTTTTTTCAGGTGCGAGACTAAAAAGATCAGTCACTATTTTGATTTTATTTTCAAACATTTATTCAGATATTTCCTATTACAGGCTGGCAGCCGTAGGAACAAAACAAATGGTGATAATCCTGTCTTGCTCCAAAAAGGGTCAGCTTACTGTGACTAGTGCAGATTATATTTAAAGATATCTATAAGTTATTTATTGTTTGTCACAAAAGAGTTCACTTTACCGTTAATTAGCTTGGTGATGCAAGAACAGCATGAAATGTTTACCAGGCGATCTGTCCATGAAAGGGCTCTAGAGCCTGAAAGCAACCTGATCCCAGAGACTCCTGTGTAGCAAAGGGGTGGAGGTGGGGTGCTTTTTTGAAATCGTCAACAGACAGAAGCTTACAGGAGCTATAAAAAGCTGTCGGGAGTAAGCTAGATATTGAGCCAGGCAGTTAATTAATGTCCGGGATCCTCCTAAATTTCGTTATCAAATATCAATTGCTGATATCTGTAATTGGAATGCTGACTGTGCCAAACTTGGATATATTTCTAATTGATTATTTATCACTAGTAAAAAGGCAGTTGGATACATCTCTTATTAGACTTCTGCCTGGTAAAAATCTATTTAGAAATACCTTAAACTATAATTGAGACTAGTCAAAACTCATTTGTAGACACCTGCAAATGTCTCCTGAACTGTAAAATAACTAGTCAAATAAACATTGTGATGTCATAAGATGCATTGAAGATAGCAACAATCACATTGTAGACCTTGCAATTACGAGTAGTCAAAAAGCAGTTGTAGATACATGTAATTTTAATTATTACTTGTCAAAATGGAGTTTGGTTTAGAACATAAAGTTTTAAAAGTGAATGTGGTAGCCTGTCTCCAGCATAATACATTTCCTTTTGTCCATCTCGCTGTCTTATTCAAAGAAACCCATATAGGGCTCTTCCGCTTTCTTCGTTTTGCTCAATAGCATGCTGAGAACATGTCTACATATGGTGACCATAAAGGAAGTGTCGTAAAGTTCCAACGCTTCCAAATTTGCTAGAACTATGGATTGATTTATTTTATATCAACACAAGTCATATAAGTAAACAAAGACAAACATGAAAAGAAAAGAATCTATAATTGCGTAAACACACAACACAGAAATCTTTTGTGCATTTTTTTTTTGTTTTCATTATTTTTGTGTTTTCATATAGTTACCAGTGTAGCACAGTACTTTTCTGTGTGGTGAAATAGTCAAGAGTACAAGAATTCTGATAATTTTGGAGTGAATTATTGAAGGAATAAGTAAAATACATAATGCAGCAGATCTAACGTGTCCTGGGGAAACTGCTCTAAAGTGGTAAATTTACTTGTAATTTACTTGAAAACAAGAAATGGACTAAGATGATCAGACGAAATGCTGCTAAATGGGCATTTTTATATTTATTCTTTAATGCTTACACTACAACCGCTTTCCAATTATTGATCGTTAGCAACCATTCATTTTATATGGAAGCTTTGACTGGAATTGTATATGAATTGTATATGAAAGTGATTTTTGTTCTGTTGCAGTTTTATCATCAAACATTATTTAGCTGCCTCTTATACATCATCTCACTCTCACACATCCACGCACTGTGAGTAGGTCTTTATCTCAGCTCTGTAACTGGGTCATTTTATAGCTGCTTAGCTAGCTCGGGCTTGATTACCCAAGAGCCTTCTTTGTTTGCCATTCAATTATGTAAAAAATTCAAGACACCCTGTTGCTGTTCTAATAATAAGCATGGCCAAGTTTTTCTACGCAGGTCTTTTGAGATGATTGATTTAACCAGAGAAAACAGTCACACCAGTAAAGAGGTTTTTCTCTTTTAATGGTTAAATCCACTTTTATATATTGTAGTTTTCTATAAGATGTGAAGTGTAAAAGAAAAAAGTGTTTTACCCCAGCATTTGCACTTTAGTTGTTTCAGTACTCTTTTCAAACTTGTCAATATGTTTTTTTTGGCATAAAGAAAACATTACTATATGCTTATAAGCTTATCATTGATGCACCAATTGATTTGTCAGAGACAGTTTTGGCTGCCTCTGTTTTCGACATGTGTCACTTATACGTGACTTAGACTGCAGTCCCTTGCAGATGCACTCATTGTTCATCTGTCTCACCAACTTGTGGTTGGAGTGTTTTTCTTCTCTGAGTGAAAGCTTTGAGTTGTGATTATTTTGTGTGTATTAAAGAAGATAAAGCATAATATCTGCATTAGACATGATCTCATGCCCTTTCTATTGCTGGCAGATAGACATGCAAATTTACATTGCTAGTGAATACGAAGAGGAAGAAAGTTTGAGCATACTAATAGAATTAAAGTCTGTCCTGCGGTTCAACAGTAAAAAAGACGCAGTTTTTGGTTTGCCAAGGTTCTAGATGATTGCAAACAGGACAAAATGAAAAATAGAAATTTCTTGTTTCTTTAGCTATTGACAGTTGTCAGTTCATATTTAAATTTTTCTATTATTCAATGTGTTCTTGGCATTTAGGCTTTTAAAATTTACTGAGTTATGCTATAATCTCATTTTATCCCTGGTAGACAGACATAACTATTTTTATTTCTGATGAATATGGATAGAAAAAAAACATGAACATGCCTATGGAGTTAAAGTCTGTCATGCTGTTCAACAGTAAAAAAGACGCGATATAGTTTTATGTGCATTTTGTCAAAGAATTTAAGTAAACAGGATAAAATGTCTTCTACTGTTTCTTTAGTTACTGATGGCGAAAACAATTTTGTTTTGTTCTTTTATATTTATATTATTCAAATTTAAATGCTGCCAATCTTTAAAAAGGATTGGAGAGCTTTTGTTAGAGAATCTTAATTTTTATCTTTATATTAGATGCAATGTGTAAAGTGCTGTTGATTACTAACCAAAAATGTTTTAAAATGTTTGATAAAATTAATTTTTTTTTTCCATACTGCACTACAGTTGTATTGATGTGAAGTAACATATCACTTTGGAGACAGTTCTGCACACAGGTTCATGTTTTATTTATTCTCAGTTCGCCAAACATATGGTTCATGTATATGTGCAACAGCTACAAATGTGCTTCATTTCTCCAGGCTCAAGGTTTAAATCAGGGCATGAGATTTATTTAGTGCACTTTCCATCTCTTCTTTTGAATTTAATAAGCTTGCAGCAAAGTTTGCGTTTGTAGCTTTTTAATAATCCTGTAAGTATAATCATTATTATTTAAAATGTAAATGCGTACCTTTAAAATATTTATAATTATCAGTCATATTTTTAAATTCTATACGATATGAATTTGTTTCTTGTGCTCTTTTTTCATGTTTATTAATTTGAAACATTTATCCTTATGGTGTGTTTTCATTTCATACGGATAAACCACAACAAAATCCTTCTTGTATCAGAGCAAGCTCTGATTTGGATAAACTGTGATGCGGTTGGATCCTGAAATTCCTTTTTCCATTCTGAAAGGATGAAGTGTTGTATGCTCTTCAATTTAGCCGGAGGTGTTGAAGCATGTGATACGGAAGGAAAGTCTTCTGTTTTTTATCTGCTGGTGACAGGGATTGACATGTTGATTAGATAGTTGTGGGAACATTATTCCTGGACGTGGGATTTGTCTTATTCTCTCTTCGTGTCTTATTGCTATCATTTTCTCCTTGTTCCGAGG
This sequence comes from Danionella cerebrum, assembly GCA_007224835.1. NCBI lineage: Eukaryota > Metazoa > Chordata > Actinopteri > Cypriniformes > Danionidae > Danionella > Danionella cerebrum. The sequence goes on along the minus strand of SRMA01025189.1, from coordinate 985,590 downwards.
GCTATAGGTAATGTTGTTGTAGATGAGCATGGAATGGTTACAGGAGCTGTACGGTGGAGGTTAATAAATGCCTCACTATCACAGAGAGAAATAAAGAAGTGTTTTTAGACATTGATGGAATGGTTCAAAGAATTTTCCAATCATATAATCGAATACGCATTTTACTTGAATAATTGGATTTTCAACTAAATCTATATTTTTTATGTTCCGTTCATTTTTCTTGGCTTGACCTCTCTTCTTTTTTTCTAGTCCTTTTTGCCTCACCATCTGTTGTTTTTGTTTTATTGTCAGTATTGGCCAACTTGCTGTCTTTTCTCTTCTCAATTTGTCTCATAATCTTCCCTTTCCTTCCCAGTCCTTTTAATTTCCCCTTCCCTTCTTTTCATTTCTCCTTCCCTTATTTGTCTACTCCTTTCCCCTTTCTTTATTTCCCATCCCTTCTTTTGT